>OMKP01088985.1:0-11767 GCA_900302375.1 Bathygadus melanobranchus | reverse complement strand
CGTATGATATTGCATAATGTAGAATAAATTCTAGTACAGTTTAATATTTAGGTATATATTAAAAGTATATTATATTATTATTGTAGTATATAATATATATTACATTTAGAGCATTTGGCAGACGCTTTTAACAGAACAAGTTACAAGCATTCCTGGTTGCCAGGTCAATAGAGCAAGTTTACAAGCTTACAGTTGCTAGGTTGGCTCCTTACTGTACAACAGCAGCCAGGATAAGATGCTACACAAGCTAAGTTATATTTCAAGTGCCGGGACATACCAGCGTACAAGATCCTACAAGATCCTACAAAGAGCCAAGACATACAAATATGGAAGTGCTAAGGATGAGGATGAATAATATATACTATATTACATTATAGTATATATTATTATGTGTCATTTATAAATAGTATAATATATCTATTATCCACAGTGGTGGGACGACCTCCCGACTGCGGTCAAGACAGGAGGATCACTGACCTGCTAACCCTAACCCTAACCCTAACCCTAACCCTAACCCTAACCCAACCCTCTCCCGATCAATACTTGAACCCCACCCCTCCTGGATCCTTATCACTTCCATATTTGTATGTCTTGGCTCTTTGTAGGATCTTGTACGCTGGTATGTCCCGACACTTGAAATATAACTTATTTTATCTTATCCTGGCTACCTGCTGTTGTACAGTAAGGAGCCAACCTAGCAACTGTAAGCTTGTAAACTTGTTCTATTGACCTGGCAACCAGGAATGCTTGCACTCTACCTTCAGTGATATATTGTTGTCTCCCTCTTTCAACAAATGTGTTACTTTTTTGTAAGTCACTTTGGATAAAAGCGCCTGCCAAATGCTCTAAATGTAAATGTATTATAAACTATAAGAATTATAGTATAGTATAGAATATTATATATGATACTATGATATGATACTATATAATATATAGTGTATTATATATTATTTATATAAAATAGGATAGTATATTTTATAGTATTATACAGTATATTACTTATATATTATATATGATAGTATATTATATATTACTATAATATACAATAGTATATTATGATAGTATACAACGGTTGTACTGACAGCATGTTGACTGTTGATTACGTAATGTGACATATCATGACTCTGCAGTTGCAGTAAGTGTGTGTGTGTGCGTGAGTATCAGTAAAGTGATGTCATAACTTACTGTCAGCTGATGAGGAGGAAGATGAGGAAGGGTTTGGACAAGATATTAATATGATGACATCATATTCAATAAGGGCGGTAGCTCAGGGTAGAGCAATTGTCTGGCGCTGGTTCGATCCCGGCTCCGCCTAGCTAATTGTCGAGGTGTCCCTGAGCAAGACACCTAACCCTAACTGCTCCCGACGAGCTGGTTGTTACCTTGCATGGTTGACACCGCCGTCGGTGTATGAATGGGTGAATGTGAGGCAAATGTAAAGCACTTTGGATAAAAGTGTTATATAAATGCAGTCCATTTACATCATTGTGTTGGCAACGTGTCATACACAAAATGTATGTACTTTGGTAAGTAAAATGAATAATAGTAATAATAAGTGTATATATTTGTGTGTATTCGTGTGTTGTTACATGAAAGGCAGACAGACAGGTACAGACAGACAGACAGACGGGTAAACAGTCAGCAAGACAGACAGACAGAAAGATAGATAGGTAGACAGGCAGACAGACAGACAGACAGACAGGCAGGCAGCAGACAGACAGAGAACCAAATCATCTTTATTTGTCCTCTATGACATAAAAATATCATTTCTTTTAAGCTCTGGAACATTTCAGAAAAATAGAGTTAACCCCGCACCCTTCATCAATAAACCCCCAGCCAGCCAATAGGGGCCAGGGAGGGGCGGGGTCATGCACATCTGAGAGCAACGATAGGTCACAGAAAAAAAACTCAGGAATAGCTTGCAGCCATCTGTGGTTTGGTACGGACACAGAATAATATATCTTCTCTATTTACAGCCACACAGGTCCTGACCAATCACAACCTTCACATTTCCTAGCCAATCACGTTTATTATATTAGTGGCATGTAAATGTCTGGTGACGTGGTCAAAGAATCTCTAAAACAGTTCCTGTTTGGGCACAATGATGTATCCTCGGTCCCAAAGTGATTTGGTGGCCCATTGAGATTCTTGTCGACCATTCGACAACATGAGGTGGTTGTAAACCCGGTCTCCATCCACGGGAGGTGGTTGTAGACCAGGTCTCCATGGTAACAGGAGGTGGTTGTGGACCAGATCTCCATGGTAACAGCAACTGGTGGTTGTAGACCAGGGCTTTGGTCGAATAGTCAAAAAAAGTCATCTTTTCCCAACCACTTTTCCTTGACCTCAATGGAAAGGTCCTTGGAGGTCAAGGAAATATGTGGAGAATTCATAAGGACTTAGAAAAAGACAACTGCGGTGCTAAGAGAATCCCACTGTACTTATGCTAGGCAGCGGAGGTTATGGAAGTGGGTTTGCCGTGGTGAAGCTAAAATTTTCCGATGGTGGACTACTAAAATCACATCGTAGATACTTCACCCCATGCGTTCTTACCGTGTTGTTTCATGCAGGCTATATAAACCTGGACAACAGTGACAAATATCACTTCCTTACCAAGGTTGGAATTAAGTAATGTTACCTAGGTATGACATTTATTTTCGATTTTTTACATGATTTTTTACATCCCTTGTCGGTCAGGTTAATAGTCGGTTTTCATGAACGGCCAAATGGTGTGTCGCTTTAAATGTTGCTGCCGCAAGGCATTATGGGACCGTACTAAGTAAAAAAGACTAATCGCCCGGCCAGGTCTACATAGTAAGAAGAGGTGGCTGTAGACCCGGTCTCCATGGTAACAGGAGGTGGTTGTGGTCTCCATGGTAACAGGAGGCAGTTGTGGTCTCCATTGTAACAGGAGGGGATTGTTGTCTCCATTGTAACAGGAGGGAATTGTTGTCTTCATAGTAACAGGAGGTGGTTGTGGTCTCCATGGTAACAGGAGATGGTTATGAGTCCAGAAGTTTTAAAGTAGAGAATAGAAAAGAGTCTTAGACTCCACCTGCAACAACCATTCACCAGGTTTCATAATAAGTGTAGCTACAAACATACAGTTTATTTCATGTCCCAGAATGCAATGCTGCAGGCGATGTGAACCCTACGTTCTCTATTTAAGAACAATCACTAAAGTTGCTGGTGAAGTTAGCTTGACATTGTCTGGTGGTCCAACCTACAAACAAAACCTCATCACAAGTTTCACGCTTTTACTTTGAAGAATCAATGGCTTGTCATTATCACACATGCCTTAATAGATGCACATTGTGAATAAATCTAAACATTTAATATATTATATAGAATATATATGGCCTCCTTTTCCTTTTAAAATTAAGGCTTTATACGTTTCAAAATATCCCATAAACCTCTCTCTACATACATACGTATACATCTATCATATGTATAACGAATGAATGAATCTAGTCTGTTGTAGAAAAATAGATTGTAGATGTTAGTCATGCTCAGAGCACAGAACAGTCATTACTAAACAATAGTCCTTAAAGACTAATCAGACATTACTAAATGATCCTAATCCTTAAAGACCAATCAGACATTACTAAACGATCCTAGTCCTTAAAGAGCAATCGGACATTACTAAACGATCCTAGTCCTTAAAGAGCAATCAGACATTAATAAACAATTGTAGTCCTTAAAGACCAATCAGACATTACCAAACAATCCTAGTCCTTAAATACTGGTCAGAGTTGAGGATCTGTAAATAAAAGCAAGGTGAGGTGCATCAGATCCTGCTCTGACCTCCAGGCTGTTCTGATATTTGACCAAACAAGAAGACGTCTTTGGTCCCAGACTTTCTCTTCATGACCAGCCCTTTAAACAACCACCAGGGGGAGACAGAGGATGGTGATGAGGGTCAGGTTGGATAAGAGTGGAAGCCATTTTTGCTCCAGCCCGGCTTGGTGGGCAGTGCGAGGCAACAGCTGAATAATGATATCCTGGTTGTGGACTAACCTTGGCCTCAGGTACTAGACTATAGAGAAAACATCTTCTTCATCATCATCATCATCATCATCATCATCATCATCATCATCATCATCCTCACCGACACAAAACGTACGGTAGGAGCTCCACATAGTAACAACAACAATAACAACAGTCAGGTCACCATGGCAACCAGAGACTACGCCTCTGTCAGTGTTTAAAAACCACAACAACAAAAGCCTCATTATAAAAGCATGTCTTCAGCTGTTATCCTCCTCTAACACAAGGGGGCAGCACTTCTCCTTAGAATACATCTAATATAACATATCTGGTGGTCATAATAATATAATAATGTCATGTGAGAAGAGAGGAGTGATTCCTGTGTCTCCCCTGGCTGGTTTCCTGTAACCTCCAACATGTACATTATCTCGATATATAATCAAACAATTGTTAGACCACCGTAGGCAATCTTAGAACAGTCTGAAGGAATGTCTTGCGCTGCAGAGTCCGACCACTAGGGGCAGCGTTTCCAGTGGCTGTTCAGGGCTTTTTGATATCTTGAATTAAGATGCTGAAAGCACGACTTATAAAGATTTCTTTATAAAATACACCATCTGAATATAGAAATATTTATAGAAATGACTTGGCTGTGTAAAATCTGGTGTCAGGTGATACAATTCAGGAGGAATGGGTGCCCGCTGATTGGGTGGTTCACATCTCCGGAAAACCGGCTGGTCCAATAGAAGGCCAGATGTCATTGGATCAAGAAGTAGCATACAGTAGCCGAGGATGAACAGGCCTGTGGTTAGGTCATTAGGGTGGGGCTTGTATGACAGCCAATAAATGGGCCGGTGGCTAGAGCATTAGGGTGGGGCTTGCACAACAGCCAATAAACAGGCCTGTGGTTAGGTCAGTAGGACGGGGCTTGCACAACACCCAAGAAACAGGCCTGTGGTTAGGGCAGGGCTTGTACAGATAGGGCCTTAATGTAAACGTGAAGACCTTGAGGAAAGCTTTGAGGAAACTTAAAAAGTCTTATTGGGGTGAAACATAAAATAAATAACATAAAAACGACCAACTGAAACTAAGACAAAAAAGAAATAACAAAATAGTTCCAGTGTCAGCATGGCTAAGTTAGCAAACGGTAGCCAGCAGCCTCTTGCTGGACTCAAAAGAGATTTGGCTAAGCTAGGGTTGTTAGCATCATGCTAGGTTTCTCCCATGTTGAGGATCCTCTGAACATTAGCTTCCAGGTTAGCATGAATCAGACCAACACACGCTACGATCCAGCTAGCACTCCGAGGCTCCGAGCCTAACTAGCTAGCGTTTCAGGAGTTCACGATGCCGCTAAAAAACATCCGTGGTTGAAGCTGAGGGAGGTGAGGAGACCTTCTCCTTCCTGTCCACTCACAACTACTGCTGACAGCCAATCAAACGCCACGCTGTCTTCAGGCCTCCACGAAGGCCTGGGACTGGGACATTCCCAGAGAGGTGCTGTGCAGGTGGGCATCAAGCTCAGGGTTTTTGGGGTCCGGGCGAGAGGACAACGGGGGTGGAGAGACCGTCCACGCTGAGGGCTGGTATGTGGATCTGGTTGGAGCCGTTGGTGGGGAACTGGAGAAAGAAGTGTTAGTATTAGTACTAATACTAATATAATACTAATAATATTAAGAATAATGAAGAATATAAATGCAAGAAATAAAACACTAGGGCTACCACTAACGATTAGTTTTCTATCGACAGACACATCACTGCAGTGAAGCGTTACACATGGCACCACTGCAGTGGGAGCCTTACACCTGACACCACTGCAGTGGGAGCGTTACACCTGACACAACTGCAGTGAAGTGTTACACCTGACACTGCAGTGGGAGCCTTACACCTGACACCACTGCAGTGGGGGCGTTACACCTGACACAACTGCAGTGAAGTGTTACACCTGACACTGCAGTGGGAGCCTTACACCTGACACCACTGCAGTGGGGGCGTTACACCTGACACAACTGCAGTGAAGTGTTACACCTGACACTGCAGTGGGAGCCTTACACCTGACACCACTGCAGTGAAGTGTTACACCTGACACCACTGCAGCGAAGTGTTACACCTGACACCACTGCAGTGGGAGCGTTACACTTGACACGTGTTAATATTTGGACTGCGTATTAAATTAGTTTTATAGCATTCCTTGCATCGTGTGTGTGTGTGTGTGTGTGTGTGTAATGTATTACCTGGAAGGAGAGTTTGGCAGGGGAGCGAGGAGCGATCGGTGACAAGGTGCTCCAAAAGTGAATAGTAGACGGGAGAGGGCTGGGAGTCAACAGCACTGGAGTCTAAAATATATAAATATATAAATATATATATGCATATAGAAGAGAGAAGAGAGAGATAGAGAGAGATAGAGAGGAATTAAAACAGAAGGAGAGAGAAAATCTTTTTCACAAGGCGCACACACACACACACACACACACAGACACACAGCGTGTTCCAGGTGTACCAGAGCGTGGGAGGTGATGACGGAGGGGGTCAACGTGTTGGAGCCACAACCTGGAGCTAGGAGACTGTTGACTGCAGCGTTCACCTGCGCGCACACACACACACACACACACGAATACAATGATCAGAGCCATTATAGATCAGATGTTAGCGATTCAGCGAGTGATTAGTGATTGATCAGAGTGATTGGTGACCAAGTCACCTTGTCCAGGGACAGGCCAGGGTGCAGCAGGGAGGGAGAGGAGGGCAGCTCCAGGCCGGGTGGCTTCTTAGGTCTGGGAGGAACCGCCTCCGAAAGCCCCGTCCGGACCCCCGCAGGCAGCATGACCGAGGACTCTAAAACACACACACACACACACACACACGGACAAATATTACAGCTCTACTCACACACAGGCCCTGTTCACATGAGAGAAACATCTCGATTCTATTCTAGTTCCTGTTTTTGAAACTATATTGTATCTAGATTCAAAAACGCGCAGAGCAGTTTACCAGAGATCCCCGCCTGATATGCACACACACATACAGGTTTCAGGTTTGAACCGCATCCAAGCTTCTCACCACCTCACATAACGGGAGGAGACGTAGCGACCACGGTGTACCAGGGTACACTGCTTCGGATAATGCTGTGAATCATGTCTGATCGTAGAAATGCAACGTCTAGTAGAACGGTGTGAAAGGTGCACCCTCGCTTCCTATTGGTTGACGACCGGTGACATCTGAGCCAACCACGTGACCCCGACAACGCTTCCACGAGAGATCCGGTCGAGACCACGACCTATGTGTCATCAATCTAGACTAATCTGAATGTAGCGCACGCCACCTCCGGAGGTGGTTTTGATAGGGGTTGTCTACATCTCTCGTACAACCGTTCCTGTTTAGAGGGAAAACATCTCTCTTTGCATCACAATCTCACAACCGTTTTCAAGAGATTCAAAATGCTCTGTAATCAAGACCAGAGATTACAGCTATACACACACAGCTCTAGATTATAGTTATGTGGAAGCAGATTGTATAGTGTGTGTGTGTGTGTGTGTGTGTGCGCGCGTGCGTGCGTGTACCTGAGGGAGCGTCCAGGCTGGGGGAGGGGGTAGGGGGAGTCTCTATGATGGAGAGAGGAGGGTCTCCGTCTTCTGGTCTACACATCGCCTCCTCCTCCTGGGGAGCAGCACACACACACTCACTACTACATCATAATATTATCACCATCACTGTCTCTCCTCTATCATCCCTCCATCATTCTGTCTCCCTTCTAACACCTCCATCATTCTGTCTCTCCTCTATCGTCCCTCCATCATTCTGTCTCTCTTCTCTATCATCCCTCCATCATGTTACCTCCTTCTCCTCCAGTGACACCATCTCCAGCAGCTCCTCTTCGGACGGCTGGATCTCCTCCTTTATAACAGGTGGAGGGGCCACCGTAGGGGGAGGGGCCATGGCGGGAGGCCTGGTTACCATGGCAGCCTGGTGCTGAGGATGAGTAGGGTTAATTACGACAAAGACGGGAGTTGGAGGATGAGGAGGATGGGGAGGAGTGCTGACTCTCTGATCTGCTGCTGGGACCCCCTGCTGGGCCAGTGGGAGGTGGGAGGTCCCGGGGGTAGGATCCAAGGGGAGGAGGGGGGTGAGGGAGTCCGTGACACTGGTCAGGTAGATTTGGGGGGGCTCAGAAAGAGGAGCGGGAGTAGGAGCAGCGGTCTGGAGGAGGAAACACACACCACAACACTGACTATATAACTGTCTGTCTGTATACACACATACAGACGGTATAGTATAGTATATATACAGCATAGTGAGCAGGCCTGTGTGTGTGCGCGGTATAGTATAGTATATATACAGTATAGTGAGCACTAGACCTGAGTGTGTGCGGTATAGTATAGTATATATACAGCATAGTGAGCAGGCCTGTGTGTGTGCGGTATAGTATAGTATATATACAGTATAGTGAGCACTAGACCTGAGTGTGTGCGGTATAGTGTAGTATATATACAGCATAGTGAACAGGCCTGTGTGTGTGCGGTATAGAATAGTATATATACAGTATAGTGAACAGGCCTGTGTGTGTGCGGTATAGAATAGTATATATACAGTATAGTGAGCACTAGACCTGAGTGTGTGCCGTGCTGCTGGTGGTCAGCTGGGGGCTGGGTGCTGGGGTGGTGCAGGGGGAGGACTGGCTCACGATCACCTGGAGACCCTCTATACCTGCTGCCCCAAGTTGCTGGGAGGACTCTGACATCACACCTACCTAGAGAGACATAAACACACGCACCTCAGGACACACACACCTACACACCTGAGGAGACATAAACACACACACACACACCTGAAGAGACATAAACACACACATACCTGAGACAATACCTACACACATATACACACATACACCTGAGGAGATATAACCACACCTGAGATAAAACACACACATACCTGAGACAAGACATTAACACACACATATACACACATACACATGAGGAGATATAAACACACACCTAAGACATACACACACACACCTGAAAAGACAAACACACACACACGGGTGGTGATTCCACCCACCAGAGAGGTGGTGTTGGTGGTTTCACCCACTAGAGAGATGGTGTTGGAGGTTCCACCCACCAGAGAGGTGGTGATTGTGGTTCCACCCATCAGATGGATGGAGGTTCCTACCTCTCTCTGCGTCCTGGCAGCTTTAGCAGCGGGCTCCTGTGAGAGAAGCAGCTCTGCTTTGATTGGCCGAGCAGGGGGCGCAGTCTGCAGTGATTGGATGGTAAAGGTGGAGTATAGACCAGACTTCATGTAGTCGTTACGACAGCTCTTCTGAGAGTTGCTTGGCGACGAACGCTATAAATCAACAATCACTGTTCAGTCTTTCATCTTCAAAAATGTGTGGTCCAGTTCTAAGTTGTGAACTAACTATTCAGTATAGCTCTACAGATATGCAATGTAATATGTAGTATATTTCTAACTATATAGTATAATAAGGTTTTAGGCTTTTTATATTTATTCATATAGTTCTATGTATCAAAAAATATTAAGGTCTCACCTGCATTAGGCCCTTTGATGGACAGCTAGTAGCCCCTCCCCCGGGGGCTTTGGATTGGCTGTTGGGGTCCAAGTTGTCCCGCCTCTCATCCCCACCCCGCAGCACCTCCAGCAGCAGGTTGTCAGGCTGGCCCACAAATTTATAGACAAACTTCTGGCCGCTCACCTTCTTAATGATGTTCTGTTAGGAGGCATTTCATCTTGCTGCTAGTACTACAATAGCTACAAGTAATTGTAGCTGTAGTAGTATTAGTACTAGTACCATGTCATAGTATTAATACTTGTAGCTGTAGTAGTATTAGTAATAGTACCTTGTCATAGTATTAATACTTGTAGCTGTTGTAGTAGTAGTATTAGTACTAGCACCTTGTCATAGTATTAATACTTGTAGCTGTAGTAGTAGTAGTAGTAGTAGTAGTAGTATTAGTACCTTGTCATCGTATTAATACTTGTAGCTGTTATAGTAGTAGTAGTGCTAGTACCTTGTCGTAGCATTAATACTTGTAGCTGTAGTTGTATTAGCATTAATACCTTGTCATAATATTAATACTTGTAGGAGTTGTAGTATTAGTAGTACTAGTACCTTGTCATAGTAGTATCTTAGGGCACGGCTCAGCTTGTCGTAGTTCATGTTGTGTTTGTTCTTGCGGAGGCCCCAGAGACGGGCCACCTCCTCAGCATCCAGCAGCTTGAACTCCCCGTCCTCACCTGTCCAAGTGATCAGGTGGCGCTGGCTGGCGTCGTCCAGAAGGTGGAGCAGGAACTGCCATAGTGTGATGGAGGGGTCCATGGCTGGGTGGGGGACAGGAGGGGAGATGTCAGTAATGTCCATGGAGATGGGTAAAGACGAGTCCACGTCTGTCATTCTATGACCCAGTTCCAGGGGTAAAGACTACTAGTCCAAGTCTGTCATTCTATGGCCCAGTTCCAGGGTTAAAGACTAGCAATGTAAATGTTTATTTCCCATGCCAATGAAGCTTTTTAATTGATTGGGTGATGGGGAGACAAATGAGAGTGAGAGTGAGAGAGAGAGTGAAGAGTGAGGAAGTGTACACCATTCACATTTTTGTTCATTCACATGTTGCTTATTAATATGGACATTCTCTGTGATCAAGAAACAGAGATATAGAGACAGAGAGAGAGGGGAGGGTGCTGTAGAGACAGAGTGAAGGACAACTCTTGCATTCTAATTAGCAACATTAACATTCAGACAGCCAATCAGCACCCAGGACCTATCACCATGGTGACCTTTCATCTCCCGTTACCAGAGTAACACACACACACACACACACACCTGACTAAAACGAATACACGGCACAATAATAGAATATACACCAACCACAACTAACAGACAGACATTCCAACTAGTCTACATGTCCCTTGTGGTAGAGCAGTTTTGACAGGTGAATGTGTGTGCGTGCGTGTGCGTGTGTGGTACAGGTACTGTACATGTACATGTACAGACCTGTAACAAAACTCCATGTTTACTTTTTTTTAAGTTTATTGTAGGGCCGCTTCGGTTCTTACGTAAACTCCACATTTGTTAATCTTACCATTTATAAGCGTGTTTGAATCCATCTTCTCCAGAATATATTATTTCATTCCAGCGCCTTGCAGAATAATAGAATAATAAATTACATCCATAAATCCATGACGACGATTCCCAAAATCGCAGGAGAAGCAGTCAGAAGTCAGGGGCGCAGGATGCCCGCTCCGAAGCCGAGGTAGAGGCGCTGATCCCGGCTGCAGGTAGAGACCATCGCCCCCTCCATGCCTGGCTCCACGGCGCCGATAGCAGCCAAGGCTAACTAGCAACCAGATGCTAATTACGAACTGTTTGTTTTGGAGTTAAAGGGCCAATCACGATGCAGTAGTCTCCGAGAGAAGTCTCCGCAACACCGGCTTGGTGACACCAGAAGTCTAGCATTTGCTGTTTTTTTCCCAGCGTATAATTCGAGCTTGTTAGCCGTTAGCCTACCGTGCTAAGCCTTCTGCTCAGACACCCACCTCCCCAAACACCGCTTGATCTACAGTTCAGAGACAGCTAAAGCACCGGGTAGTTTGCACCCTGGGTTTTAGTAGCCGAATCCCGTAGACAATGCGCTAAGTTGCTAACTTGTATTAAATATTAAAACGTTAAAATATAACTTGTTTTTCTTCCTCACTTCCTGTTTTGACAGAACGCCCACTCGCTGCGCTCGAGCCAGCAGGGCTAGGGACGTCATTGCGTGACGTCATTGCTGGA
>OMKP01088963.1:0-12739 GCA_900302375.1 Bathygadus melanobranchus | reverse complement strand
CCCCCCCCCCCAGATTTTGAATGAATCTTCATGGAAGGTTAGACTGGGTTTGCCTCTGCTCTCTCTGGACGGCCAGCAGACTTTGTGGTTGTGGTCTGAAATGGTTGACTATCGATCTGACTATTCCAGACAGGTAACCAAGCAGTTCCCGCTTGGTTTTTGTAGCGAGTGCAAAATAAACAACATCAGAGCCTGGAACAGGAGCAGAGCTCCAGGAGAACGCTGACTCACCAAGACCTATATGATCAGTAACGGCTAGACTCGAGTTTATAGCTGCAAAAAGAAAAGCCAGCCTTGGTTAGCTTTGTTTATCATTTGATTTGTTCACAGAAATGTGTGATCAATGATAGAACAAAGTAGCTAATAAACAAACCAAATGGTTTACTTTTTTGTAATTTGGCAGATGCTTTTGGACAAAGTGACAGTGAATTCAGATACATATCAATAAGGAGCAGGTCGGGGGGGGGTTAGGGTTTATCTTGCACAAGGATGCCTACAGGTAGGCGGAGGACACGACAGGATGGAACCCAGGACACCCTACCCATGACTACACTATCCTGCCACCAACTATACTACAAGTAAAAATTATAATCTTATCTAAGAGTTAATATTTGTCTGGCCTCTAGCTCATACGTATTATAGCCATCTGCACCATGGTGAATGCATTAGTAGTCCAATGAGTGGATATTATATAGAGTGAGATTGATTCTGCATCCCTCAGCCTCATCAACCATGTCTCAGAATCAACCTCTTCCATAATGATAAATGGCTGAGATGTGTGTGTGTGTGTGTGTGTGTGTGTGCATGTGTGTATGTACGTGTGTGTGTGTTTATGTTGTTTAGGCATCTTAATGACAAAAATACCACAGATTTTTGGTTTTATCTTTGTTCAGCTCCAGGCAGTGCACATTTTCAATCAGTAAACAATACTAAAATATAAAAAAATGCCATTGCTGTGGTGTTAGAGACACAGGCTTCACTGAAGAAATGTCCCCTCTCCAAACCCTAATCGCGTCAAGTATCGGGGTCCACGCATGTAACACAGGCTTCACTGAAGAAATGTCCCCTCTCCAAACCCTAATCGCGTCAAGTATCGGGGTCCACGCATGTAACACAGGCTTCACTGAAGAAATGTCCCCTCTCCAAACCCTAATCGCGTCAAGTATCGGGGTCCACGCATGTAACACAGGCTTCACTGAAGAAATGTCCCCTCTCCAAACCCTAATCGCGTCAAGTATCGGGGTCCACGCATGTAACACAGGCTTCACTGAAGAAATGTCCCCTCTCCAAACCCTAATCGCGTCAAGTATCGGGGTCCACGCATGTAACACAGGCTTCACTGAAGAAATGTCCCCTCTCCAAACCCTAATCGCGTCAAGTATCGGGGTCCACGCATGTAACACAGGCTTCACTGAAGAAATGTCCCCTCTCCAAACCCTAATCGCGTCAAGTATCGGGGTCCACGCATGTAACGAGAGGATTTCATTACACACGGAGCGCGGCAGTCGTAGGCTTTTTAATTTTTCAATTTAACCGGATTATCGTCCTCTTCTCTATGGCCATGAAATCGCCTAAGCTGCTCGCTCTGTTCTCCATTACGTCTACAAGACGCCAGTGTTAAAAAAACCAGCCACGTCTTCACAACCTTCCAATCCTTGTTAAACCTTTGGATCTGGGTTTTTTCTAGCCCCTTTTCATCCTTCCTTTTGGCTGTGCTACGGCTCCCTTTCATTCATTCAATCATTCTCTCTCTCTCTCTCCCTCCATCCACTCTTCAATCTTCATCCTCATTCATTCGGCTAATGGACCACAGCGACGTGCAACTAAGCAATGACCGAACAAGTGTTGTGTGGCGCACGTGTGCCCCCCGCACACTTCCACAGGCAAAACAACCGACAACTACAACCAAACCACTCCATGAATATTCAGCCGTACTTCTGACAGCGCTCGCGTGCCAAACGTTCTGCTGTGATGGCAAATCGGAGGAGAACTGGGGAGTGGGGGGGGGGTCTGGTTGATTTATGCCGGCCGTTGATGGACTGAGTAACCCTTTCAAAGCACTTCCTTAATTAGAGGCAGGATCAGAGTGATTGACAGGGCGGAACCTTCCTTTAATTACACTCTCTCTCTCTCTCTCTCTCTCTCTCTGAGAAGACAGGAACAGTGATTCCGATCATAGCCCCATCCTGAGTGATATGACGCTGTACTGCTAAACTAAAAAATAATACAAAAATAAATCATTTTAGACTCCACACACACACTTCTTTTCCCAAGTCACATTTACTTGCATTAAAATAGCCGTCATGCACACAAGTGTAAAACATTACATCTGACATGAATAATGGAGTGCTCGAGTGTCAGCACTGCTCAAAGTTTGTACAAACTAGTCGCTCCTGAATGGCTTCTCCTCTGGTTACGCTCTCCCAGCAGCTGTTGGATAACCCCACCGAACGCGTGTGATCAAAATCCTCACTGTGATCCCTGTTTAATGAGCTTCACGGAGGAGGCTTCTTTCGCTCACACACACACACACTCTTTCACACACACACTCTGTTGTTGTTGTTGTTGTTTAGATTAGAGAGAGAGATGAGAAAGCATCTGCCACAAAATCTTGTCCTTCTGTCGAGGCATGAACCAGGAAGATTCACGCTCAAAGTCGGAAGCTTAGCCGTTTGCTGGTTCAGTGAGTTCAGTGGTTCTGTGTGTGCACACAATACCGACCACACCACAGAAGAAGAGGCATTCGCCGGCCGTGGAGGACAAGGATTTATTCATTTCTTTCATTAAATGAGTGTGGTGGGAGCGTGGGAGTGACGCACACGCACACACTGCTGCTGACTGCGTGTTTGACGGTGCTTCCTTCAGAGACAAAGCCTTGTAGTTTCCTCCCGAGCGATGAAGATGGAGAACATGTCTGCCCAGCACGCGCCAGGTTTCATGGGTACTGGCCTCGCATATCTAGACCTAGCTCCACACTTTGTTTTAGCGCTGGAGAAAGGTCTAGCTGCACCCATTTCCATTCTGGGATAGGGGAAAATAAAGCGCTGTCTTGTTTGTTTACACCAATCGTCTTGGACGACGCATTTCTGTTCACCGGCCATGTTCATGCATTAACACTCCGGGTACTATGGTATGCATTCCTGTAGGTTTGATGTGTTGTCTCTCTCCGTAAGAGGTGTCTCCCCTCGGGCCCCTGGAGGCCTTATATATAGTTATAGTACCACGAGGAAAAGAAAACTCTGCTTTCCATATTTGCTTGTTCAGAGAGTAGTTTAGAGTTGATGCTCACTGAAGGATAATGAAACATTAAACGTATTAATGTGAATACAACCGTGGCAGTGAAATAATGACACACTCCATTGTGTGGAAGCTTTGGAAACACACAGACTCACAAAATAACCACTGCACAATTAGAAACAATTCAACACACTCACACACAGATTAACACACTGCCAGGGTGGAGATGGTCGGCGCATACGCTGGCTAAGTCGCTCGTCTGCTGAAAGACACTTTCAAAACACCCACTCCACTGTTTGTTAAGATATCATTGTATTGTGTGTGTGTGTGTGTGTGTGTGTGTGTGTGTGTGAGCCACCAGAGCCAGCAACTCCACAGACCCTTTCCTGCAATTTGTTCAAGTAAATCATGTTTAGTTGTGCCATGATGGATGCACTGTAGCACGACTTTAAATGTTGTTTTCCCCTTCATTTACCCGCAGCATTGCTGACGTGGCTAGCAATGACGATGGGGTACGCTAACACGATAATGGTAACTGGCAGCTAGCGGTGACAATAGGATATGCTAACACAATACACAGCAGCGGTAAGTGACAGCTAGCAGTGACATGAGGATATAAAACAATACACAACAGCGGTAAATCGGCAGCTAGCTGCGACGATAGCGTCTGCTAACACCACCGTGGTACGGACCACGCTTGTCGGTGTCGGAAATGAACACTGATCTTGTCCTCTGAGCTCCGACTAAATGACAAATCTTTTTTCAGCTCGAGGCAATCTGCCTAAGAGACGACGATGACACCTCCTCAATTAGAGCTAAGCTCAAACATCAATGGGATCAGCGGAGCAGATTTGGCTGAAGGGACACTAGTTTTGGCGGCTAAACCCACGACGGCGACAGGCCGCGGAGAGACACCGCCAAGGTCACTCCAAGTGTTCTCCATGAAGCCATTCTGTCTACTTCTTCTCTGCAAGAAGTATGACCCGGCCCGCTTCACTGGGACCTCCAATTACCACAGCTCAGGTTCTGGTGTGATGGATGATGTCATATTTAATGCATACATTCCATACATTCGTGCTAGTGTATTATTTATACAGCGGAAGGTATGGAGCTCTCGAGAAACCGTTGCCTTCTCGGTGGAGATTCTGATATTTTCTTAGACGGTGAGTTCAGCCTAGCCCCCTTTTATGTCCGGCCACCTCCATTACTCCTGCTCATATAAGTGGGTGTGCCACTAGTGAATGCAAACGATGAAGTACATTAAGACTATATTCTTGCAGAGTGCCACTGGACTAGAGCTCTCTCTGTAGTCATTGAAGCAGGAGGAAAAACGTTCTGATTCCCAGAGCCATGATGTATGCTGTATGACGTTTTTGGAAACCGCTGTTCTGTAAGTGCAGCATTTAATTGATTAACTAATTAATAGATAATTGACTGTATACATGTGATTGCTCGTATCACCTCACATATACGCACGTTTCGCCTATAAATATATGGAAATGTGTAATTATATGCACACAAAGAGAGAATGACAGATTCTTAATGAAGTTAACAACCTCATTTCATAGCGAATCACACCAATGCATTAAAGAACTAAGAAAATTAAATGACGGACATCATATGGTATAATAATACATCTATGATGTGGATCAAAACATCCCATCACATCGAGGACGCCACGGAAATGATGCTTTAAAACGAACACCATCTTCAATCAAATTATAATGGCTCTCAGAAGTCCCCGTCCCACAGTAATGACAGTCCACTGGGAATCCAATAATTAGCTTGTTTTTTTGCCTTTCGGTGGTGTAAGAACTTCAGGGTAAATGTGTAAATGCGTCTTAACGTCTTCCTCCGGATGTGCGGTCTACTTTCTCCTTTTACTGTCAACGTGGTCGGCCCAATGTGGTACCAGAGCCATGATGTCCTCTGGGAGGAGAGGAAGTAGGACACTACATTATGATCTAGTTCAGCATGTACTCCTGTGTAAGAAACTCCAGCAGGAAAGAAAAGGAAGGAAAGAGCAATATATATATATATATATATATATATATATATATAGCTAGATAGATAGAGAGAAACATACAAACAGAGAGATATAGATGGAGGGAGAGAGAGATGTAGAGATCTAGACAGAGATAGATGGAGATATATAGATTGAGAGAGAAGGAGAGAGAGAGAGAGAGAGATATAGAAAGATAGATAGGTATAGATCACCTGATTGATTATTGATTGATTTATTGTTTGATGCTCTTTGATCAATCCTAGGGTATGTGCACTGCAAATCAAATGCTCTTAAGCCAGCAGTGATCAAATGATTAACTGATCGATTGAACAATCACTTGATTCACTGAAAGCTGGATCTATGCGTCAGGATCACAGTGTGTGTGTGTGTGTGTCTGGTCTGAATCCCTATAGTGACCCTATAGAGGAGAGACATGAGACATGCACAGCTTTGGGTGTGAAGGTGACAGTGTGCTGATAATGAGCAGCGGGCCATCCTATTCAGATGCTATTCACCCACTTATTCACCTACTGACAAGTCAACCCCGAAAACAGTTGACTGACCGATTCCTCCAGCGATGAGCTGGGCAGCATATTTTGTACAGCGGTGTTTGTCCCTGGGGTTTCAACTCAGTGCTGGACAGAATTAGCCCAGCCATGCCTGCTGCTGTACATTGCACAATATAAATCCTATGGTGGTATTTTTATGCATCCATCCAACTACCCAACCATCCATCTTTCATACATCATTTCATGTGATTACTTTTAATAATAGAGGAACTCATGTGACAAACAGCTATACCCCGGGAATCATTATGATGCAACATTATGACACTTTAGATTACGTATTAGATTAAGTCAACAGCATCTATCATTCGATAAACAGTGGTAAAGTGTAAACCAATAAAAATAATCAATACATTCAACCATCAAATCCCTGGTGTCCAGTTAGAGGTCATCTCAATAGTTTTCTATTGTATAATATCTTTCAATTATTATAAAAACAATTATATTAGTCTGCAGACACAATGACCAGAAAGCAAAAGCTTTAAATTGAGATGTGTGTGTAATGCTGAGAACAATGAATGATTAAACCACTGTAAAACTGTAAAAATAGCATAACACACAATACACTGAATTGGGGACAGAAGAATTGGGCGAGGAAAGTTGTGCGTTTTATGATGACATCAGCAAACTGAAATGCTGTGCTGTCAAGGATCTATGCACGATAGTTCCTCCTTGGTGATTGACCAGGTAGGCAGTGACAAGGACGGGATAGAAACGAATGCGTTTGATACGATTAACGGCATACGAATCCATGGCAGATTCTGCTGAATGGAACGCTAACCTTTTCCTGTGCGCGTTCAAATCCTCTCTGCATTCCTTTTGTGTCTCGTGCCTCGCAAGGACGCTGAAGGCCGGGTTGCTGACTCAGCCCGTTTGAAGGGCTACGGTCTGTGTTTAATCCAGCGTCGGATGTCACAGACGTCATGACAACGCATCAGCGAGCGCAAAAATGACGACCACCTGATACATTTATAGCGCCACGACTAGCTCCCTGAATTATTCACATGTAGCCAGCACGGATCACGCTCTAAAAAGGTAATTCTTCTTAAATGTTTCACTTGAACGATACGGTGGTAGCCACATGTGGGGTGGGGCCTGCCGGTGGTCTATGCTAATGTCTTATTCAGCTTGAGGGCACCCAATGCTACAGAGGGGACCGAGGACGACCCGGTAGTCTCACAAATCAGACTTCAAATGAATCTCAGGAAACCGGCTTAAAACGCGGTGAACGGAACTTTCCTTCTGAAAGAGTTCCTCTTTGGTAGAATACCTCCGTAACGAAACAGGAAACAAGGTGTAACTCCGCCCCTTGCCATTTTTGGTTTCCCGCCCAGGCTCTGTGCAGTCTCCCCCCAGAAGTTCTGCTAGCATAGTAGGACTGCTGGAACAGAGATTAGGGACAACCACACATCAGACGCCACAGTGTGGATAGCTAATAGCAAAAAAAGCCCGAGCAACCATATGATACTGATCCGTATGCTAACAGCTATGTTAGCATTGTGACCCTCATAGTCACTTGTAATGATTTCATAATTTAGCAACATTCAGTGACAAGTTTTTGAATGACGTCGTCATTGCCTTGCATTTACAAACGCAGTGCAGTCCAAGACCATGGCAACGGTGCCACATTGGACCAGGTTACATTTATATCTCGCTGAGCAATTAATTTGCACTCAGATTCCTAGAGAAGAAATGGAAATGATATCAAGTAAATTACAGGCTTGCTCCTGCACGGCATTGATAAGGGAGTTCACAACGAGACTGTGAACCCATCCTTTAAAACCGGACACATTTTTGGACCTAAGGGATGAAGAGCAATGAAACTTAAAAACTTGAACCTGGTATTAACTTTCTTATGATGTCTTTGGCGCATGTGGTGGTATTTTCTGAATATGGATAGAAATGGGAACGTATTTATTTGTGGTTGTGCAGACAACAAAAAAAGGCTACATTTTTGTAATTTATAGAAGTGGGCCGAGGTCAGCATTTAGTTCACGATACCATCGCTGCTCTTCTGTTTCGTTTCCTCGGTAACCACACAAGACCGGTGGATTTGAATCACTTCAGCGGTTTCAACCACTTAAAACCCAAACCCACACAGTCAGGTGGCCTGTGTGATTTCAAAATAAAGCCCCTGATCCCCACATGTCTACCAGGCAGGACGAGACGGCAACAGTAGGATAACAAAAATAACATCAATCCCAAGAAGCGAAGCGACTCACAACAAGGTCTGGGGGAAGGTTGCTGGAACTGGGGCGCTATTGTTGCACCCACTTTGCTATTCAACCAGTTAGCAGACGCGCGACCCAAATTAATTGGCTAGCTTGCCGAAGTGTCTCGGAGCATCGGTTCATGTCGCCTCGAAATTTAATCCACAATCGGCGAGTGAAATCTCTCTTGCTGTTTACGGCGTGATTGCCTGTGGTTAATAAATAAGGGGTTCCTTTGCAATTCATGCGATGCAGTTAACTATGACGGGAGATGGAGAGATATCAGCTTGCCATGTCACTCATAGTAGCACTCGTGTAACAGCAAACTAGGTTATTTTCTAGAGGCCCGGGTCCCTGTGTCAGGGAAGCGCTTAGACCCATTTGTGACCCAGAAATCCAGAAGTCCTTTGGGTCACACAGTAATCCCATAGCAATGCAAACGTTTCGGGCAAACGTAAACATGATTTTTACTTTCCGTAGCTTCTTTCTGAAGCCTGTTGCAACCCCAGAAAGTAGGTAAAAAAACCATGCCTACGACATGACCCAAAGGAATGTGTATGGTAATGATAATACGCCAGATTTTTGGGTCACAAATGAGTCTAGGATGTGCTACCAAGATAGCTGAGCAAGCATACATATGTCACTGTCTTGGAATGAGACCACCTCTGTTTTTCACATGAATGAAGAAGAATTTCACCACACATTCAACAAAAGACCCTCGCCCTAGAACAGTAATGGCGAGTGGTTTAAGTTCCTGAACCAGTGGACATGATTCCAGTAGACATCGAAGCCTTGAAAACATTCACCATTTTGACCAACACACCCCAGAATGGAAATATGTGAGCTATGAATTGAAAGGTTGATGATAACAGTCCTTTAAAATGAATCTAAAGATATCCACTATAGCTACACAGTGGTGAGCAATACATTTAAAAGTTAAATTACAATATATAGGCAGTCAGTTAAATGCTAGGACAAACCATGTTCCCTTAATCAGAGGGGAAAGAAAAAAACATACAACTCCTACCTCACCAAATATCCAGGATGAAGCATTAGAAGTTAATTAATCCACGTGTGAGTACTCCTTTAAAGGAGAGCTCCAAACATAAATCCAAAAATAGTAATTCAATATGAACAGAAAATAAGTCTTCAGAGGTCTTTACAATGCCCTTGGCTTTTCTTAAACTAGGCCTTGGACGTAAACACAGTTCCTCATGGCTTTTCTAGTGCTTCTCTCTCCTCTCTCTCTACCTGGCAGCCATCTTGAGCTTGACCTCCATAAAACAACTAAATGTGGGAGTGGCCCAATTAACATCCAATTACCTCCTCCTTCCCTTTCACAGTCCAATAACCCCATTAGAGATTAGCATTAACAGAAAACAAAAAAACATATCCCAAAACAGAGGCTGATGTTATGTGATGTTATGACAATGACCTAAATAACTCCCCAAAACATTTCCCATGTTAACATACAAGTCAGTTTATTTACATTTTGATAACCTCCATAACCATTAACATGATTTATCTTCTATTTTAGGGTTCGAAGGTCGGAGGTCATTCCATTGCACGCGGCCATGTACACGTGTCCGATGACACGCCACGAACATGCCTTGTTCCTTGTAAGGGCTTTTATATGTTTTGAGCATCCTTGGAATAAAAAATAAAATACTTGACTTTACTCCAGTTATTAAAATGACACCCACTTCTCTGTGGACATTTTTTGAAACGTAATTTCAGTCAACACATCCTTTCTTGGTTGCCCGCGCATGTCCATCCATTATATGATTGGAATTCATATTGTTGTCCTGAGTTCTAAGGGCGAAAGTGCAAACATCGTTTATACAATTGTTTTAATGAATAATTAAACGTAACGACGAGGGCTGAGTTGTGACCATTTACTTTGCCGTTGATATTTTCTTCTTTTTTTAACAACAAACTTTTGTAAATCATCGTCATGCTTGTTCATAGAGGTGTGACTGAGATGTTGATACCAAGGTGCTTCCCATCCTTAGTTGACCTCCCACTACTTTACATTTCTTTTTTTCATTGAATTGGCATGTACAGTATTTACAGCATGCATTTGGCATGTATTTTAATTTCATGAACTCGACCTCGACACTTAGCTAGGGGGTGCCAGGGATCGAACCAGCAACCTTCCGGTTGCCAGACAACCGTCTCTACCTCCTGAGCTGTGTGTCCATGTGTACTTCCATAATGAATGGAACTAGTGGTTTCACCGATCACTGGAGTGGAGATGAAGAGCCCCTTGAAAGCCAGGATTGTCTCTGGGAAAGCACCCTTACCATCACATCTCCAGATGGACAGAGTGGTGTTTGTGTTCAACGCAGCAGTAAGGCCCCCGATGGACCAGACGTTCTTGATATACTAGCGTGTAAAATAGACCCTTTTCACAGAGGTGTTATCGCAGGACAGACGCAGGCGTCGCTCATAATACTACAGTAATTATGGGTCTGCTACTTGTATGTACCAGGGCACATGGTCCATGGTCAATGTGTGATATCTTCACTAGTTTTAGTCTACTATCCGTGCCCCGGTACATAGAAAGAGCAGACCCACAATTAGTGTCACTAGTCATGTGTCCCTTTGAAACAGGCCTGTTCGAAACGAGGCTGACTGCGTGGCCTCCGGTATCGCTGATTCTTGCAGCTTTCTCGAGAACCACTCATCCAAACAACTTCACACTCGACGCTGCACTTCCTTGGGTCCTCAGCAATACACCCCGCAGCGCAGTGCCCGTTCTGTGCCTGTTCCGAACGGGCCGGTTGCATGCAGCTTTCTCGAAAAAACGCTCATAAACAAAAACTTGAAAAGGGTCTATAAACCTGCACATTCACCGTGCATGTGCTCTGATCAATCAGAAATACCCGGTAACATTAGGAGCTACCCTGGTACAAAGTCCCCATGAAGAAGCAACAATCCATGCAGGTTAGCTGTCCAACAAACCTCCAAAAACCAAGCGGTGATTCTCACACAGTGGTGATTACTAAAGAACCCTGGAAGAGTCCTAATCATCCTTCTCTCTTACTGCTCCATTGAATAGCAATTGTCAGAAACACGACGACTCCGAGACCATGAACACAGTTAAAATCCAACGCAACAACCAGTACCAGAGCATCATTATTTGTATTTGTATCTCAATCGAAAGTGGTTCAGAACGCCAGCCTCAGTTTTCACCGCCATGTGGACAGTGGCTCTTTTACTACTTTCACTCCTTTGGCTGATCCCCTTGTCTTTTAATTAAAAGACCTTTTAATAATCCTTTAATAATCCTGCGCGAGAACCACAGTACTCGCACATAAAACGCCACCCTGGTGTATTTATCTCTGGCGCCACACGTCTTGCTATTATCATATCCAACAGGCCGATAGTGGGCCGACCAGCGCCTATAGTCGTGTAGCGTAGAATGCGGTTCTCGCGACTGTAAAATGAGTTGGCACGTTGCCATCTAACGAGGTGAAGCCTGTGGTGCAAACAGCTTCAGAGGACAAGCTCTCGAATACATTAAAATAATCAGTCGCAGTGCATAAGGTGAACCGTGCACACGCGCACGCACACACGCGCACGCACACACGCGCACGCACACGTGCACACGACGAGTATCACTATTTGCAGGCATTGGGTGTAACTACTGGATGTGCACATTTTTGACCGTTGATTCGGGACAAACAGTCCAGTTTGCAGCTGGAGAGACCGAGTGAGAGAGGAAGATTTACATTTACATTTAGGGCATTTGGCAGACGATTTTATCCAAAGCGACTTACTTGGAGTACATTTGTCGAAAGAGTGAAACAACAATATATCACTGACGGTACAGTATGATCTGAATAGAACAAGATTCAAGCACTCATGATTGTTAGCTTGCCGGTAAACAGCAAGCTAGCCAGGATAAGATGCTACACAACGCTAAATACTATTTTTAAGTGCCGGGACGTACGAACGTACAAGTAAGTGTTAGGGATCCCAGAGGGGATGGGATTCAAACCCTGGTTGGGTAAGAGGGAGTGGGTTAGGGAGGAGAGGTGGTGGGTGGTAAGGAGGGAAGCTATACAGAGGCCAGGTGAGCTCAGAACAGGTGAGTCTTGAGTCTCTTGCGGAAGCCAGCGAGCGACTCTGCTGTCCCGACATCGGTCGGGAGCTCGTTCCACCACTGCGGTGCCAAAACAGAGAAGAGTTGCGACTTGGCAGAGCAACGTCTGTTTGCTCTTAGCGATGACGGTACCGGCCGGCCAGCTGAAGTAGCTGAGCGGGGCGCTCGAGCTGGGGCATGGGGTCTGACTAATGCTATAAGGTAGGTGGGGGCAGTTCCACTGACAGCCTCGTAGGCCAGCACCGATGTCTTGAATCGAGCGATTACAGGGAGCCAGAAGAGGGGGGGGGGTCACATGGGAGAACTTTGGTAGGCTGAACACAAGGTGTGCTGCAGTGTTCTGGATACGCTGCAAAGGTTTGATTGCGGAGGCTGGGTGTCCAGCCAGGAGCGAGTTGCAGTTGCAGATTGAGAGGGATTGAGAGAGAGTGGTAAAGAGAGAGAGAGAGAGAGACAGAGAGAGGTAAAGA
Organism: Bathygadus melanobranchus; assembly: GCA_900302375.1. Taxonomy (NCBI): domain Eukaryota; kingdom Metazoa; phylum Chordata; class Actinopteri; order Gadiformes; family Macrouridae; genus Bathygadus; species Bathygadus melanobranchus. Next base: position 143 of record OMKP01088963.1, on the reverse strand, counting down.
GAGAGAGATAGAGAGAGAGAGAGAAAGAGAGAGAGAGAGCTGTATTGAGAGTGAAGCGTGAACTAGTGGTACGTGGCAGGAGGTAATGGCTAGATGAATGATGCAGCGCTGCTTCAGGATATTAGGGGAGAGAATAACGGATA
>OMKP01088943.1:0-13213 GCA_900302375.1 Bathygadus melanobranchus | reverse complement strand
CCCCGCCCGACCGGCAGCCGCTCCGCCGCTGCGTTGCCGTGGCAACAGCCGTTTCCCTCGCCGCTCGATCCTTCCCCGTTGGCGTCGGCCCACCAGCTGTCACATGGCGTACGATGCCGCCCCCGTCTCTCTCTCTCTCTCTCTGTCTCTGTCTCTCTCTGTCTCTCTCTCTCTCTCTTTCTCTCTCTTTCTCTTTCTCTCTCTCTCCCTCTCAGTTCACCTCTCTCTCACTCCATCTATATCTCTCCTCCTCTTTGTCTTTCCCTCTCTCTCAATCCATCGCTCTCTTGCTTGCTCACCTCTTCACACACATTCTCACAGATACACACACACACACGTACACAGTGTGTGCAAATGTATGTACACGAATGCGCACACAAGGTCGCACAAACAGGCAGTAGACAATAGACAGAAGGGTATACACATCGAAATAAGGAGAAACACACACACACATACACACAGAGTGTATGCAAACAACTGGGGTTCACAGTCGCATTCACCTTTGCATCATGGAGTCACACACACACACACACACACACACACACACAGTACCCCCCTCAAGACACAGGGAGATGAACTCCAGTCGGTGCTTTTGTCTTGCAGAGCGATGGGAGATGCATGAGCCAAACCTTTTCATCGCTTTAATCAAAGGAAACATCAGTCTGTGACTTTGCTTTTCAAATCTCTGTACAAAAGCTAGCAGGTTCTATAATGCTGCAACCCTGCGATCTCTCCCTCTGGCAAGGCATGTTTAATCAGCCTTGTCCGACGGGAAGCTTATTGACAGGTGATAGGTTAGAAAGCAACACTTCCACCCACCTCACCCCCTCAATAACCTTCCCCCACCATCACCTTATGACCTCATCACGTCACACATGACCAGGAACCAGATTTGAAACGTGCTACTGTTTGACATGTGCTACGTGTGCTGCATCTGTCGTAATGAGAGAGAATGAAAACCGTCAATTGAAACCCAGACCTTGGGCTATGTGCACAATGTGATTCACGCAGAGCCGGTCCAATACACTTCACAGCCTCGTACGTCTCTGAGTTGTCTGAGAGACAGTTTGAGCACGCTTAAGTTGCTAAACTTGTGATGGCGTTATGTGAATGTCAAGGATGATTTGGGATAAAACAACACACCCACATGTTACTCTCCGGGGATTGTGATCATTTACATTTATATTTAGGGCATTTGGCAGACGCTTTTATCCAAAGCGATTTACAAAAAGTAATAATATAATAATGATGATCTTTATGAATAGTACATACGTGTGCACGTGGCCATGCATCCAGGTCTTGATGGGGGGAAAAAAACAGAGAAATGGTTTGAAGATGATCATTGAGGTAATGTGATTGAGGTAATGTCATGATAATCAACGTAACGCTTTGGGAGACACGGGAGATTAGATAGTGTGTCCTTGTCGTGGCTGAGGGGATGCTAGAAGTTACTCGAAGTTTGGCGGGAAGTCAGCAACCGTATGCATGAGAAGGAAACATGGAGAACATAGAGATTTTTTGTTGTCTTTTGAAAGCTTCCCAGGGTTTGTTTATGTACACTGAGTGGACCCGCCAGGGTGCATACGCTTATGCACCCTGCTTAGAGGCTAAGAGGCCTTGGGTCTTCACGGCTCTTCACATTTTAATTCCTTCTGCGAGATGAATTGTTTTATGTGAAGAATGCAAAACCCATGCAAAAAACTATTTTGGGGGGGGGGGTTTTTTGCGAGGAAATCATAACTGAACTAGCTGTGAATCAGAGCGCGTGTGCGCCTGGAGGAAGTCTTATCGGCTAACTATCACATTTCCGTTCAGCCTCGCCCACTGTAGCTGGAAAAAGACGATCCAATCTATTCTCGGATCACGGAATACAAAAAAAAAAAGAATCTGCATCAAAACATGAAAAAAGTCTTTGATAAAATATTCATTCATGGGTTTTTTCTGCACACAGCGAGGAGGAAACCGCTAACAACATCGGCAGTCGCTCACGTTTCTTGACGTTTCGCAACTGGCAGATGACATCACAGAAAGCCAAACAGGAACTGCCGACGGGTTCTGCCACCATTAGGGCCGTCGCCTTGCATGGTTATTTTATCACAGGAGGAAACCAGGCCTGAATGCACGATGCGTAGCCCGGCGACGGTCACCTTCGGGTACCGGATTCGGTTGTGATCGTTAGCGGCTTCTTTTTCCCGGTCAAGTTCAATAATCACCAAGTCCTATGCTTTTCATCATCTAATATCTCCCTGGTGGCGTGCAGAAAACCAACCGCACTTGGCACTAAATAATGAGCATTTTATCAGGACTATGAACAACCTACTAACATAAACGCCATAGATCATGTACGCCTAATAGTAGCATGGCAAGCCCCACACTGCATGTCCGCCTTTAAACGGATTTCTTTCTGGGCTAGTGATCGCTGCAGCTGTAGGTCAACAGCTGCCTTCCGACAGACCATGAGGAAATGGCACCCCGCCATTTTCATTTGGCTCTGCTGAAAGGCTCAGGTCATAGCTCAACCACGGAGCAAGTGAAACCTCGTTTTCCAAACTGGAACATGAAGCCAATGCAGAAGTGCCTTAAACCTGCATTCTTTCTGATGGCCAGCAGGGGGCGAATCCACTTGTTGCAAAAAGAAGTCCGACTGTATACTTCTCACATGATTTATTCACTCAGTTCACATTTTCCTAATGCGTTTATGGTCTCAATCGTGACTTTCAAGTCTTATTCAATGCAATTCACGATGGAATGCATATCCATGGCACTGTGCACATTTAAATAGCCATTAACTTATTTTTCGATGTTGGTAAATGGATTATTTATATGGCTTTTATCCAAAGCACTTTACATTGCCTCACATTCCCACACCCATTAATACACCAACGGCGGTGTCGACCATGCAAGGCAACAACCAGCTTGGCAGGAGCAGTTAGGGTTAGGCGTCTTGCTCAGGGACACCTCGACAATTAGCTAGGCGGGGCCGGGTATCGAACCAGCAAGACATCCGCTCTACCTCCTGAGCTACTGCCGCCCTATTTGTTGTCATTGTCGTCTGTGTTTTCGTCGTAGAACTTTGACCCGTTCACAGTGTGTTTCCAGTTCATGAAAGGTAATTGCTACATTTTGGTGTCAATCCCCCAAGCTGAGGATGGCCATTAAAAGTCTGGTTCACATGCCGCTGTTGAGAGACTCATTGGTCCCTAGCGTGATCAGTGGAGTAGAAGTGTGTTATGGTACCTAATGACCGTACGAGCGGTGTGAGTGTTAACCCGCGCTCGGAGGCTGTTTCACTGTCGTTTGAGGTGTATTCCCAGTTTATTACATTTAAATCCAAAGTGGCAAAAATAAGGTTTTGGAGAGCTCCTTTCTCCACCATGGAGAATGATACCAGCCTATGAGGAGTTACACATGAATAACTAACTAGTGTCTGGGGAGGTACTCAACACACGCATGTACAAATATTTTATGTGTGTATTTTTTATTGTAAGTGTATTCGTATATATTAGTAGTATGTGTTTCGAATTTCATTTTATCCGTGGCAATTAGTTTGATTTCACTACGTGCCATGTAAAAGTGTGCGCGTTATTGTTAGTATTATTATTGAGATACTTCAGCCAACAGTTTTATGGACTGTGTTGTTCACTGGGTCCCGGGCACCCAGTAATGTTTCCATGTGACTCAGTACTTCCATTCCATTCCCATGGCTACAGGGCGGCCCGGCTGCGTGCTATATGGCCCATCTGGAGATGGATCTCCGGCAGGATGGACATGACGCGGCGTCGCCTTCGGCAGAACACGATGGAGACCGCCTCCTCCAAGAGCTGCCCTTCACCCCGCTGCACGCGCCCGTCCTCACCCTGGAGACGTACAGGCCTAGGTGAGAGACCCAGACCTGGGCCCGAGCGCTAGCCAATTAGCGAGGGCTAGTGGAAGCCTCTTCTGGTTGCAAAGCAACTATAAAGCAATAGTTCATTCATTTTTTCACAATAATTATAAAACACTATATATATATATATATAGATAGATAACAAAACACATGTCCAAGTTATTATACTTAAATATGAAGCTGAAAACTTATTTATTTATTTAGACTTATTTGAAATCTTATTTCAAGAAAGTGAAAATGGATCCCCGCATACTAAGCACAGGGAGATTTAGTAATTCCCCATACAAAGTGTATTGGATGGTGGATAAGTGGATACATATGCAAAATGGGTGATATATTAAAGAGCCTTTGAAAAAAACCAAAGTCTGTGGCATGCTGACGGTGCGTTGGATTACAGTTAGTTGGTCTGTATCAGTGAACTCTTGGAAGCGCAACACCAGACATACATACAAACAGTGTTAGCTCGATGCACTTGGCTAACTTTACTTTTGAAAGTAAAAAAGCTTACATTACAGCGTTACCTACTGAGGAAAATAATTTGTTTGAGTACTTTTGCGCTACCAAAAATGATATGCTAATGCAACAGTAATCCCATCTCAAACACTTGATCTGTAGTTCATTAAATAAACAAGTGACATTCCAGTTTATCATATCGTCATCTTTATACCAGACTGCAACATATTACTTTCCGCGCAAATTGACGTAGCTTACGGAGACGTCCCCTCTGTCCCCGCTCTGCTCTCTCTCACCAGTATTATCCGCTAACGCTAAGAAAATGTATGAGGAAGCATGACTTAAGAACGCCAAAAGAAAGAGGTCATCAGCGGTCGAAACTGATTCTGATAACGTTACTGAAAACACAAAAGCTGTCTGGTCCTCTCTGGGCGGAGAGGACCAGACTGTGGAATATAACAGTGAGTGTCCCAAGTTGACTGATTTATCTTTATTCCGAGACAGTTTTATACGTAAGTGGTCATTTGTGTAATTTGCAGATATGCTCTGCAGATAAGAGATGGCAGTCTGGGACAAGGAGCAAGCTGAGAAAGCGTGATTAACAATTGAAAGAATACACTTGAAGTGCAGCATGTTTTTAATTACAAATGAATGTTTTTGTATAGAGAGAAATATCAGTGGAAATAAGTAACTAGTTGTATAACTGTAGCAGTTCACCCGACCACACGCCACATTAAGTGGCTTCTTAAGGGCTCCTCCAGACAGAAGGACACAGGAAGGTGGTGAATAAGCCAGTTTACTGCAAGTTTGAAGAGGAATTGACAGAGCAGGTGGTAACAATGCTAGCGCTCTCCCTGAGTGTGTGTGTGGTGGCTGGTTTAACCTGTGTGCACTGATTAGTCAATGCATCACAGGTGTGAAGACCCACCCAGCCCCAGACTCTAACTTGGGCCAGGTGAGGCTGCTTAAACCAGCCACCAACAACACACACACTCCACAATAACCGTGGTTGGTCATGTATTTCAGCAAACAGTTACATTTACATTTAGGGCATTTGGCCCACACACACACACACACACACACACACAAATGACCAGCCAAAACCAGCCCTTACTCATGAAAGCCATGCACCGCAGATGCTGTTTTAGGGTACCGGGACTTTCTTCATTCCAGTCCAGAGGACGACGATCGCTGTAATTCAGAATGTGAATATATGTTGAATATCTAATATATTTCCAACTTCCAAAAAGTAACTGCTATTGAGACGTGATTATTTTAATACACCACCACAGTAGCACTATGCTAACTATTCTAGTCTCAACCACAATATGCAACGGTGAAGGCTTTATTTTTGACTATATAATTACATATCCTGCTTAAAAACTTACTAACCAAAATACATATCAACATAATATAAAATGTGTTTATAAGATCTTGAAAAGATGACTACAAAAACGACTTTCGATTACAATGTTTGTGTACGTATCGTTTATGGTTTGAGTGACGAGTACTCGTTTACTCGAGTACACGTTTGCAACCCTGACAGAAACGCTGCGAAAGTGTACGTAACTAAATAACAGATTACTTGAATTGCAAAGCTAACGTGTTACGTTACCTGTTACAACAAAAAAGTAATCTGAGTACACTAATGCGTTACCCCCCATCATGTGTGACAAAAACACACTTCTGTTGAATCCAGCAGTTTTGTAAATGTGCTTTGTAAACACTTGTCTTTTGTTATGCTGGCCTTTTATCACTGTCTGAATCCTTGTGCAGGCTTGTGTTACCACAGTGTTCACTGGAAGGCTATTTGTGAGGCCATCGATTATCTCACTAATTGGCAGAATGTGTAGTGGCTGGCATAGCAGCGGGATCAATAGGTAGTATAATTTAGCTCACAGCCAATTTAGTAGCCTGCTTTTAGTCAGCTCTTGATGGCCATTTTGAGGGTTGGTCCTCACTTTGTCTAAACTTGGCTGGATACAGTCAAACGTAATGTGTTTCAGCGATTACCCCTCCAGCTCATATTGCACACGCCAGTGTCACTTTTTACCAACACTCATTCATTCATTCTACAGCAAGAGATACGCTTGTTTGGGGAGGAAGCTAAATAAAATCTAAATAAAATAATATCCACTTTAATTGTCTAAAACCACTCTGCTCACTTACCCAGAAAATATGTTTTAGTATCTTATTATATTCCTTTTTTGTGTGGAATGACCTACTTAATTACCAAACTTCAGTTCAAGTTTTGTCGCATATCTTGATGAAGATCCTTTTGAAATTAAAATGACGGCTAGAACATTAATTCAGTGCTGTTAAATGAAGATATAACTTGAAGTGAGAGGGAAAAGTGTGAAATTGACAAAGCCGTGACAGAAGACAACTGAAGAGTGTCTGCTTAGCTGTCGCCACATTAAAGGTCTCATCTCAGTCTAGAAAGTTCCTGAGATGTATGCTCAAAAAAGGCCACCAAAAAAACCTTCCTGCAATGGAAAGTTTAGGGCTTAACTTACATGACATTGGGCGGATAGCCTAGCCTGTTTGCTAACTGTCGATGTTCATTGTTATTGAACTATATTATGATTATGTACATGCTTGCAAACATTATCGCTCATTTCCTTGCACTTTAATTTTAGCCACCCATCTGTGCGTTGCTCTTATCATCCTGCAAAATGTCTGGCGTGGGAATGAAGACTAAGTTATGGCTGTAACAAAAAATTCTGGGAAACAGGTGGCCACTATGATTAGATATAACTTTCAATTATGCAGGAGAACCCTGAGGGAGTGATTTGGCATCCACTCACTTCCTCATTAACATTTTCTCCGTTCAAACGCCTAGATAAAGCTAAGATAGTGCCGCACTGTCTGTTTACTGTTTTCCAGTTGTTGCTGTATAGGCTCAGTAGGGAGAAAAATATTTAAGTTAATAATCCAGTAAATCTAGTGGTTGGGTTTTTTGCCTCCAAGCCGAATGGCTCTGGGTTCAAGCCCTATTTGAACACACAGATCCCTAACAGCTATCTAAAAGGTGAAATTATAGATAAACGTTTCCTAAAAAGTACAAAAATTAAGTAATGGTATGTTGTATGTCAATGCTGCACTTGCTGCGAGTGTTGAACTTGATTTAACAAAGTTCCAAACACACAGTCGCCTTGACTTAGAGAACAACCTCAGGTTCAACAAACCCTGTCCCGTTCTTCTGTTCTAGTTCCCGGCCTGTCAGCTCCAGGAGCTCCCTGGCCCACCTCTACTCAGTCGGCTTCCCAGACGTCCTGGGCCGTGACGGACAGCCTGCGGTGGTCCTGGACCCCGCGAACCCTGTGCACTATGACCCGGGACGTGAGGATGCGGACCCCCTGCAGGGCAACCTGCTGGTGTTTCAGTTCCTGGCTTTCTCCAGGTGAGGCTTTCTCCAAATGCTGCAGTGTTATGCACCGCACTGCCAGTGTGATGTTGATGGACATCAACAGTGTTGATGTCTGTCCAACAGTGTTGTACCCGTGACAACAAACATTGTGGTAGTAAGGTTGTCCAGGAAACGTGATTAGATGTACTGTGAAAGTGAAATTATGGTCATAATAGTTTTGCCACTACTGATGGGGAACTGTACAATATGGGAGTCATCACTCCGGTGTAGCTTGATAAGAAGAGCATGACATTAACACAGAGTTAGGGGTTCGAGTCCCATGATAAGAATGTATACACTGTCTTTTTTTGTAAGAGGCAGTTGTTACAACACTTTTTTACTGTGCATTTTACTGTGAAATTGGTTTGGACTAATGTCTTCATAAAGTGGATTGATGCATTTTTGGCCGATATGTTGGTATTCTAATACTGTTACCGTAGATGAGTTTTTTATCAACCTATGAAGAAATGTTGGCACGCATGTAGCTTTCCTCAATGTGACAGTAATTTGCCAATATATTTTTCACTGCTTTCGACAAGGTGATGCAGAGGAATCAACTGGGTTCCAAGGACTCTGCACTGCATTTTATGCAGTATATATAATCTATTGTGATGGGATTTATGGAGTGAATATAGATTTTTTTTGTGTGTGCTTTTTGATTCATAGCCAAGAAGCATGATTCATTTACCCTTGGTTTCAATGTCCCGTCGCCAAACATCCTTGATTTACATGTCAAGCACACATCTGCGCTCCCTTTGTGCACACACATTTCCAACACCATGCCAAAATTGGGCCCCGGCACACATCAAAAATATCCCCGACTGGTGTCCGTGGTGTCAACAACACATCAAGTTGATACTCCCCCCCCCATCCCTCCACCATCCACCATCCCCATCCATCCCTGCCAACACACCCGCCCTCCCACCGCACAGCGAGCGTGGCCTTGCGTCATCCTCACACAACCGGGGTGGGGTGGTGGGAGTCTTTGTGTCCTTTCTGTCTTGTTGTCAGCAGCTGTCAACAGTTTGATGAAGTCACATCACATCTGTCATGCTCAAGCACCACACACAACGGCACCCGCCGCGGCAACGCCAAACACAGCAGGTTCACGTGCACTCGGGAAAACGCTGTTCTCTCGTCTTTTGGTGTCGTGTTTCTGATGGCTTCGGCTTTTGAAGTAAAAGTTTACGCGTGGCTCTTCATAAACTTTGTTAAGTGAACGCAATGGGTTGGTTATCATATTCCAAATATTTAATGAATGGGAGCATTAATCCCAATTATACTGATCATGCCCACAAAGTAATCCAAAGTGACAAATGTCAGTCTTGATCTAGAAGTAATGTAAACAAACAATGTACGATCATTCCTTTGCCCAAATTGGTGATTATTTTGATTAGTCTGATCAGGGTGTGTGACAAATTGTGGAAGAGGCAAATTATTCCACTTAATTTGTGTCACACAAAAGATTAGCTTAATCTGTATTATCAACAGTTTTCCTTTTGAATGCATTGGGAAACACTGAGGCTGAGATAACGTAGGAACCCTGAAGTGAGTCCAAAGCTCATCTGAGAGAAGTGTCTAAGCATCAGTGAATCCCAGTGTAGTGGATCAGTGGTGCTCAACCGACATCTGTTTTTGCTCACGTCCAAAGCTGCAAATGAGTCACCGCCATAACGCTTTCTATTAACCTAGAGGACTCTTTGTGAAAAGCTTCAATGGAATGAATGAGTGAAGGGCCGGGCAGGCCCAGAGTCTGTGGCATTCAGAGTGGTCAATTACTGTGTACATTGACACCTGTTTTCAGTTAGGTTGCTATGCACATCTGCACCTTCAGTTCTTCGGAGGCCATGGTTCTCTTCATCCAGCATAAGAGGGTAGCAAAGGTTGCAAGCTATGGCAGGATTGAGCATGGGTGCGGTGGTGTTTGAGGGACGTTTGTAGCATGGAGATGAAGAAAGCGACAGGTCATCCTCAATGAGCATGGTTATGTTCTCTAGGTTCTACCCAAGGTCTCTCATCTATGGTCACCTCAGCCTCCCTGTTTCCCTGTTCCCTGTTTTCCATTGTGTCATTTGATGATGGAATCTGAATGTTTTTCAACTATTTTCCCATCTTCCAGTTTCTGTTAGGTTGCAACTGTGTTTGAATTGTCATGCTGGCCGTCTTGTCTAGATGTCTCTTCCAAAAGGGATTTGTAAACTCAATGAGAACAACCTGGTAAAATAATGCTTAAATACAACAGGGTTCCCACGGGTTCGTGGAATCCTTGAAAGTTTGTGAATTTGAGACCAAAAAAAAGATGGCCTTGAAAGTTTTTGAAAATAGATAAATAGACGTGTCATTGAAAGTACTTGAATTTATGTTCTTTAGATATATTTTTTACTTTACTTAACTTTAGTAAATAAGCTACAGCACAATTGAGAAGTGTACATTCAAGCCTCTCTCTCTTTTTAATTGTTGTCTGTGAGCTTCTGTAAAGCCTGCTTTTTGTCATTATCAAAATTCTCCATGTTGTAACAGTAATTGACCTTGATCCCTGTCTCAAACTATGCCGTTTTGGGTCCTTGAATTTGATGGTCCTTGAAAAGTCCTTGAATTTGATGTTTAAGAAGGCGTGGGAACCCTGACACAAACCTATGGGTAGTGCCCAAAAGAACGAACAACCCAGGTGACTAAAATATGTGTCCCCTGCGTAATCACTGGACCTTAAGATGAGGAGCTCACTGATTAAGTGTAAGCGAGGTCAATGAAGTTCAACAAATGTGTACCGACAAACAGACAAACATTTCCTGCATGGGATCACCCAGCATCAGATCCCCGTGGCCATAGCAACCAACTGTATTCTGGGGTCCATTAGTACTCAGATACACCAGGGTCATTAGGGAGTCCAGATTTAGTGACCCATCTTAAATAGCCATGCTAGACCACTCTAACCTCCCTGATTGGCTGGGCTTTAATTCCCCGTTACGTAATGTGAAAATACTCCGACCAAATATGTGCGTGACCTACATACAAGACTGTATGACTGATTCGTCTGACACACATACAAGACGATGTCTGACCATACAAGCATGCGTGGCAAATGAATTGGAAAGAATAAGAACTAGCTCTGTGACGAGAGGGCGATGACGCTGGGGGGGAGAGAGGGGTCCGGACGGGAACAGGAACAGAGAATACATCTGTCCATCCGCGGCGGGGGTCGCTAAGGGTAGCTGCGGCGGTAGTAGAAGGAACAGCTAACGGGAGAAACAGCGAGCGCCACTTGTAATCGTAATCAGGAGCCCTCGACACGCTGGCCCGGAGCGCCTGCCTCTCACCCGGACACCGTAATTATCAATCTTGTCTGTTTACAGAATGAATATTAATGTGGCGCTCCCTTCGCCCAAGACGGAGCGCGAGTGGAGCCTGCTCGGTTGGAGCCGGCGCGGGTGGAGCCGGCGATTTAGGAGCGCATTGTCAGAGTGCGCGTGATTGACTGGATGGGGTCATGCACCCGGCCTTATTAGATTCCACTTTGAAATCAGGCCAGTGCTGCTGCTGCTGCCGCGCTCGCACCCGGAGCAGTCTGGTGGTGTTTGTCTCGGTGAACGCCTCGTTCCTCCTGCTCCTTATTAAATGCGCCATGATTGAGTGCCCGTTTGCACTTTGCTGCAAAATCGGGTGATGGGGAGGGGGGGAGAAAAGTGTGTCGGTTTCCATCCGTTGTCTTTGTGGTTAATTGATTCTGTGTGGACGTTAGGAGTTGCTTGCTTTCTGGAGGGGTTTTGTTTATGTTTGGGGCCGTCGTCAATGCATGTCTCACACACGCAAACACGCACACACACACACACACACACACACACACACACCATCAATGCATATTGATACAGAGATACATGACATACACAGACACACTCACTCAAACTCACTCACCCACTGATTTAAATTTCCCCGGATCTCGCGCTCTCTCTCTCTAACGCCTGCGTCCGTCTCTTGGCAGGATATTGACTGCGGACGCCGACGCCGATTGGCCGGAGAGCGTCCACTTCACCTTCCAGTTCTACCGCTTCCCCCCGGTCACATCCCAGCGCCTCACGCTGCAGCGCGCCCCCCCGGGGGCCGAGCGGCAGGCCAGCCAGCCGTTACCCTGCGTCCTGGCCCCCGTCCACCACCACCACCACCAGACCGCCGCCAATCCCGGTAAGGAAGGGCCGGCCGGCACAGATGATGCGTCTCGTAGCGAGCCCCCTCTCCGCTGACAGGGGAGACCGAAAGGCCTGACACTTGTCAAGCGCTTGGCGTCGGCCGAGCCAGGTGTTAAATCCCGTCTCCTGGGACAGGATCTCTCACCGTGCAGAGTTGTGGGTTTATGTCCCGCAGAGACAGAAACCGTTGGAGACGCTTGTTGCGACTGTTTATTGTGGTTGTAGTTGTGACACTTTTTCAGAGGTTTCAGATTAGCAGTAGTAGCAGCAGATAATGAAAATAAAACGCTGTGTTTTTAGGACCAGTATTTGGATGACCATTACTATAACTATACTAGACCAATAACTGCTTGAATCCCATTCCCTCCTGGATCCCTAGCACTTCTATGTCTGTATGTCCTAGCACGATGTAGCATCCTGTATGTTAGCATGTCCTGGCACTTAGCATTGTGTAGCATCTTATCCTGGCTACCTGCTGTTTTACAGCAAGGGGTCAACCTAGCAATTATAACCTTGTAACTTGTTCTATTGAGCTAACAATCAGGAGTGCTTGAAACCATCAGCGATATATTGTTGTTTCCCTCTTTCGACAAATGTACTTATTGTCGGCAGTCGTTTTGGAGGGAAAAAAAGCGCCAAATGCCCTAAATGTAAATGTAAATGCAATACTATTGGTAGACCAATGCTATTGGTCCAGTACTTTGATGACCAATACTATTGGTCTGCTCCTATTGGTCTAGTCAGTGCATGTTTTGAAAGCAGTGAACATACGGCTACTTGTGACCATGGCTGTTGACATGGCCAAGTAGTTATTACTAAAGAATGACAGCATGTGCCGACTATATCATTAAAGATGAATAATTATAATAATAATAATAAGAGATCTGAATAGGTGAAACGTCTCACAAGTTAGTCAGCCCCCTGAATTCTGAATGCCTCTCTTGCCCCTCGTTGGCCAAGTTGGGTGAATAGGGCTGAGGGTTGTGGAGAAGACCCCCCCACCGTGAATGCTCTGTGGGCCCCAGCCCCTCAGCTCTAGTGCAGGGCCAACATCGACACCGGCCTCCCCTGTCAACCATGCGGGGCGCCGAACGATGACTCGCTCGTTTGTGTGTTGCGTCTGATGAAGCTTGTGAGCTTGTGATGCAGTGTGATGTCGCATGAAAGAGCCGTGTGCCCATCTGACACGCACGCACACACACGCACGCATACACACACACACACACACACACACACACACACACACACACACCCACCACCACCACCACCACCCACCCCGGC
>OMKP01088940.1:0-10645 GCA_900302375.1 Bathygadus melanobranchus | reverse complement strand
CTTTCTGTCCTCTTGGTTTTTTTCTTTTCTTTATGCAGTTGGATCGCGTCTTTAATTCTCCTCCTTCTGTCTTGATGGGTTAAGGTTAGCAGCACACAGATTACCGTCAGCCTCTTGTCCGTGAATAATGTGCACACCAGTCTCAACACATACACACACACACACACACACACACACAAAGGCATGCACGCACATACACACAGGCCACCCTGCTGGCCCACATGGGGTGTGTGTGTGTATATACTGGTTGTGTTCCGAGGAAGGGTTATAGAGAATATTTCATTAATCTGGGGTCTAGTGGTGTTTGACTCTCAGCTGAAATGTCACAGTCTACCTGGAGGCATCCTAGAGCAAGATGCCCCCTAACCCCTACCTGTTTCTTAAAGGATAACTTGCCGATTTTCAACACTATTTCTATTTGTCCGTATCAGGGATATAGTGTGAAAAACGCCTGCAGGTGTTGCCAACGCTCTCCATGTCTCTGGGGCGCAGCTCAGTGGCTCAGCTCAAAAGTAGTAGGGAGATCTGGGTGCAGGCAACATGGAGGAAAGGTAAACATTGTTCATTTGTATATACTATCCACATTGAAATGATACAAAGCCGGTTGAAAAGTTCTTTAATGACATGGATTTAAAAATAAGTCACTCTAAATTGCTTTGGATAAAAGCATCTGATAATTGACTATCCATTATCCATCTGTCATCCATCATCCATCACCCATCCATCATCCATCATCCATCATCCATCATCTATCATCCATCATCCATCATCTATCATCAATCCAGCCATCATCCATCCATCCATCATCTAGCCATCACGCAGGCTATAAATGTGTCTCTTAGACCACGCTGTAGAACACATTTATAATTATATTTTACATTTACATTTAGGACATTTGGCAGACACTTTTATCCAAAGCGACTTACAATAAGTGCATTTGGCGAAAGAGGGAAACAACAATATATCGCTGATGGTACAGTACAATTAGAATAGAACAAGTTTCAAGCACTCCTGATTGCCAGGTCAATAGAACAAGTTACAAGCTTACTGTACAATTGCTAGGTTTTACATATCTACATGTCTCTCTCTGTTTGTCTCTCTGTGTCTTATGTTGCTTATGTCGTATGTTGTATTTAGTCTTACCTTACAGATATCTGAAACCTGTGTGTGTGTGTGTGTGTGTGTGCATGTGTGCGTGTGTGTGTTTGTGCTTGTGTGTGTGTGTCTGTGAATACGCCTACTTACTCCTTTACATAATCCACCATGAATAACCATGAGATAATTTATGAATAAACATTGGGCAGCGAGGACTGGGAACACACACACACACACACACACACACCTGCACCGGCCCTACCACACATACACACACTTGAGTGAAAACTCTCACCATTGATCAGCTCATGAATATTCATCCTTCCATCTCCTCCCTCTTTCTCACACTTCTGTCTCTCTCTCTGTGTCTGTCACTTTGACAGCTCTATAGATCACCACTGACTGATTTTTGTACAGCTAAGCCCTCTCTTCTTCTCCTCCTCCTCTCTTCTTCTTCTCCTTCTCCACTCTTCTCCTCCTCCTCCTCTTTTTCTTCTCCTCCTCCTCTCTCCTTCTCCTCCTCTCTTCTCTTTGCCCCCTCTTTTCTCCTCCTCTCCTTCCTATCCTATAGGTTTTTCTGTCAGTTTCTCTGAGGTATAGATGTATTTTATAATGCAAACGAAAATACATATTTTAATACCAACGGACGTTAATTACAAAAGCTGCTATATTCAACAGACCACACATACATCTGTTTGATATTAAAGGAATATTACAGGCTAAAACACGTTGACATCTAACATCTAACATCTAACATTGATATCCTATTCATTCCAGGGTTTATTTTTCCGATATTGTTTCCGTAATATTGTACTTTATCGTTATTTGTAATTTGTCACTGGCTGTCATGTCAGGCTTCCCGGTATTTTCCTACGTTACCCAGAGTGCCTTTCACCACCTCCGCACAACATCAGGAGGCAACATTCTGTATATTGTGTATTTATACATTGAAATTGCAAATACGTCATCAGCGGAGTCTTGTGATTGGCTCACTCGTTCCAAGTGTCTTACGTCACACAGATGTAACCCTTAACATGCCCCTCCCTGCAATGTTACTGCTTTCATTCACAACACAGACGGAAATGTCACTAGGTATTGAGGTGGGAATTTGGCAGAACACATTTTCCGGAATTTCGATCCCTGTTCCCTTTCACAGGGGCAGGAAATTATGTGGAAAATGTCTGTGATAGACTGCATGTGTGAAAGGGACTCTCGCTGCCAGAACAGACCTAAGCGGCTGTCAAATCCTGCGGTCTTGATGCAACAGTGTTTAGGCATGGTGCCACTAGTTTTTCCAATTTGCCACTGGCACTTTACAGCACTTGTCTTAACCCAAAAGGGGGCGTGGTTGTTTTGACGACAGGGAAGTGACGTATGCCTGCTCTCATCCCCAAGCCCCAAAAGCCAGAATGCACTCTGAGTTGCGGTCGAATAGTCTTTTTCACTTAGGGAGGTTCCTAACTGAGTGAAATGACCCGGAAGTATCTAAGTGGTAGCCATGCTGGTGGAATTCTCTTAATGCTAAGGAGCTTCAATGCTTCCTTTCTTATCTCCTTTAGCATAGGGTACACTGGACCACCCTTTACCAAAGGAGAGGAGATAATGCCGTCCCACAATTCCTTGCGGCAGCAGCATTTACAGTGACGCACCAATCGGCTTCTCGCGAAAACAACCGATCCTCATGTAAACAATAACACTGATTACACATTTCTCAATGTGACAAGCATTTTGTTTCACTTTTGTGACTGGTAACCTATATTACTTTTTAATTAAAATTCCAATCATGGTAATGAGGTAATATTTTTCAACGGGTTGTCCACGTTTATATATAGCCTGCATGAAACAACACGGTAAGAACACATGGGGCCGAAGTATGTAAGATGCGCTTTGAGTAGTCCATCTTCAGAACATTGTAATCACCGCCAACCTTGTAAAGCAGTAAGGTAACGTTTAGTCTCCATCTCGTCTCCCACAGTATACGTCACCAACACCAACATGTATCTTACCTGGAGCACGTTCAGTCTGAAAACAGTGTGCACCGTTTGGTGGGTGTATCAGAGGTCACACCCAATCAGCTGCGACTTTTATGTAAACTCTGCCCCATTAAAAATGGATCAGAGTTTAGCCGTGGCAAAGTGAAATACTACACAGAACAGTAAAACCGGCCATGGGGTGCGTTGTACATCACCAATAGACATATCTTAACAATTGTGTTTAACAATTGTGTAAAACAAGTGTTTTATCAAAGTGTTTTAAGCCATAAGTTAACTTTAAAGGATAACTTAATTTTAAACCTTATCTCTATCTATCTGCATTAGGGATATAGTGTAAAAAACGCCTGTAGCTTTTGCAGATGCACTGTCTCTGGGGTGCAGGTCAGTGCAGATTCTGAATCTTACCCCAACTCCGTCATTGAGGAGTTAATGAGTTAATGAGGCAGTTGGGCTAACATTGTTCATTTGCATACCGGTATACTACCCACATTGAAATGATACACAAAGCTGGTTAAAACCAGCAACGTTCCCCTTTAAGTCGAAGCGAGACAAGTCGAATCCAGACAGCAGGACTCTGCCACCTAGTGGTCACATATAGTCATAGTCATTCATAAGAGATAATCCATCAAATAAGTGCGTGTAGTTCATGGACATCATGAATAGTTCATGGTTACTGTCGTCTCACTTCAAATTAACAAAGACCCGGAATACCACTAGTACAGCAATCATTCAAACAATAAAATTAAGACCCAAACATGTTGAAACAATTCAGTAAATAAAATGTATTGTATATGTAATGGCTGCTCTGACAATCTGTCTCCACTATGTCACCTACCTTACCTGATCTAGTACCTAAGGGTTAAGGTTTGACCAAGAGCAAGATGCCCCCCTACCTACATCTGCTAAATTACTAAATAGTAAATTCAAAATTTCTAAAATGAATCTCTAGCCAACTGCTGATGAAGATAAATATTAAGGAACTGTTGCTCCTTTACCTTCCGTTTCAAAATAAAACCACAAGTTTCAAAATAAGCCGGTTTGGAGCTTTATTTAAAAAACAAAAACAAACAAAACAACAACACACACACACACACACACACACACACACACATTCAGAGCATGGAGGAAGTTCACTACTTCAGACAAGTCACTTCCTGTTTAGTAGTTTGCACTGGGTTGGTCCACTGCAGGGTCACATGACCAAACGCCCACAGTGCTGGGTGGGAGGGCCTGGGAGTCAGGCTGGGTATAGGGCCCCTGGGAGCCAGACTGGGTGTGGGGGCCCCACCAGGGGTGTTTAGAGTCTGTCATGGTTGGTCTCTCCAGGTGATTACAGCAGCACAACGACAACTACCTTACTACCAAACAACCTGCCCTCTCCCATATATATTATATATACATATTATATATATATATAATATATATCTCTTCTGTCTAGACTCAAGACTACTTCTTGAACTCTTTCGCTTGCTGTCGATCACGCGGGCTCTTCCTCACCCACAGCCTCCCGCTCTCCCTCCCCTCTCTAACACCCTCTGTATCTCTCCATCTATATATCTCTCCCTCTATATATCTTTCTCTCTCTCTCTCCCCCCCTCTATATCTTTATCTCTCTTTATCCATCTCTTCTCCTCAGGTGCGCCTCCTCTTGGTTCCTCCAGGGCTTGCAGGATGTGTTGAAGATGATGACGAGGAGATCAGCTTGTCAGCTTGTCCTCGATTCCTCTTCCTTTTCTCGGCCTCCTTCACTCCTCCTCCTCCTCCTCCTCCCCCCTCGCTCGCCCCCTTCTCTCTCTCCTTCTCCCTCTCTTTGTCTCTTTCCTTGTCACGGCTGCTCCCTCGCTCCACAAGCTTCAATGATGAGTTACTTCCTGAGAGGGGGAGAGACAGAAAGAGAGATTATAGAGAAAAAATATATATTTTTGACAGATATATATATATTATATTATAGAGAGAAAGAGATATTACAGACAGAGAGAGAGTGAGATATTACTATAACTACAATTACAGGAATCTATGTATACATGTATCTCCTTTGATTTTCTCAACAAACGTTCATCCAAACGACTTCACACTCGGTGGGTGTACTGCTGAGGACCCAAGGAAGGGCAGTGTCGAGTGCGAGCTCTTGCGATCTACGGGACATATTTATTACTGTTTTATTAAAGCAAGAAGTACACACTGCGTAGTGTATTGAGAGGGGACCCTATTAACTTCTACACCACCCAACGGCATGCTGGGTATAGCTCACTCTCCATCACTTGCTATAGACCCAAGGAAATGCAGTGTTCAATACTGAAGCTCTTGAGATCCAAGTGTGGAGGAGTGCTTGAAACTTGTTCTATTCAAATCGTACTGTACCACCAGCGATATATTATTGTTTCCCTCTTTCGACAAATGTACTTATTGTAAGTCGCTTTGGGTAAAAGCATCTGCCAAACGCCCTAACTGTAAATGTGACATTTATGAATATATTATAGTTAGATATGAATATATATTTTACATAATTAAATAATAAAAAATGCAGTCTACCTTCAGCGATATATTGTTGTCTCCCTCTTTCGACAAATGTGTTATTTTTTTGTAAGTCGCTTTGGATAAAAGCGTCTGCCAAATGCTCTAAATGTAAATAATTAATCTCTGTATGCATGTATGTCTGTCTGTCTGTCTGCCGTTTGACTCTCTCAGCCACCCTTCATCTGATCAACTTCAAATTATGGGTGTATTGCTGAGGACCCAAGGAACTGCAGTGTGAAGTTGTTTGGGTGAGCGGTTCTCGACAAAGCTGCAAGCAGCAATACCGGAATCCAAGCAATCGACCCGTTCTGAACAGGCATGTTTCAAGCGGAAAGAGAGACATATTAGAGACAGAAAGAAAGATATTATACAGAAAGACAGGGAGATATTATAGATAGACAAACAGGGAGGAGATAGACAAAGAGATGTTATAGACAGAAGAGATATTAGAGAGAAAGCGAGGGAGATATAGATGGAAAGACAGGAATATTA
Organism: Bathygadus melanobranchus; assembly: GCA_900302375.1. Classification (NCBI taxonomy): domain Eukaryota; kingdom Metazoa; phylum Chordata; class Actinopteri; order Gadiformes; family Macrouridae; genus Bathygadus; species Bathygadus melanobranchus. Next base: position 4,547 of record OMKP01088940.1, on the reverse strand, counting down.
AACACAGAGATATTCTAGACAGAAAGAGAGCGATATTAATGACTTTAAATCATTAAATGAATACAGTGCGTTGTTAAGTCTTGAATTATGTCACCGACAAGACATTTAGCTAGATAGATGGAGACAGAGAGGTATAGAGAGGACGAGATAGAGAGACAGGTGGAGGCCTTACCTTCTTCATGGGTCACTGGAGGTTCTCTCTCCATCTTAAACTCCTTCTCCTCCTCACCCCCTACCTTCCCTACACACACACACACACCCGCGATTCTTTGACCTTGTGTCTCTCGACATGAGGTTGTCATCACTGTTTTAATATAATGTGTGAAGTGTACGTACCTTCTTTAACGTCCTGAATGATGTCATCAGGCAGAGAGAAGCTCTTCTCCGAGTTAGGGAAGGGAAGAATCTCTGATTCATGCTACAAACAAACAAACACACAGTCAATCTAAAGATAAAATTGCATTCTAACCTACGAAGACATTATGAATATTAGGGTGTATCTGGATGTGTCTTTTTACATTAGAAAAGACACACACACTGATGGATAACCACTCAGACAGGTTTAGCGGCGAAGGGGCGAGAGAGGGAGGTACTTGTTTCTGTTCCCGAAACATGTCTGCCTATCAGACAGACGGTTGCCTATCAGACACACAGACTATCTAAGACAGACAGGCTCTCTGACAGAAAGACAGGCAGGTAGGTAGACTGACAGGTAGGCTAAGTGACAGAAAGACAGGTAGACTGACAGTCAGACAGACAGTTCGTCCGTCAGTCACACAGACAGGTAGACAGACATGTAGACTGACAGTACGGGTAGACTGACCAGTGCCTGCATGTCGTACATGGTCCCCAGGTGGTCCCAGATGACTGATGAGGAGACCTGCCTGCCGATGTTCTGACTGAACTTGTCCCGGATGCAGATCATGTGGAAGTGACGGTTCACCCCTGGACACATGTAACACACACACACACACCCCCACAACACGGAGGATACCGTTTTCTGAGCTGTTAGGTCTAGAGTTTATTGGGTGTAGGGATTGGGGTGAGTCTAGTTGGGTTTGGGTTAAGGTTGGAGGTTAGTGTCAGGGTTTGGTATTAGCTCTAAGGTGGGGGCTTAGTGTCAGGGTTTGGGGTTAGATTCCTGTCGGCGTGCTGTTGTTTATGTTTAGCCGGCTAGGTGGCTAACACACTTAGCTACTGTCTCTGAACTAACATTAACACAAACGAGTCGAGCCAGCATGACTAATCTATCGTTTGTCCTGCAGGTTGGACTGGGTTTATGCAGACGGACTGGCGACGGATTAATTCAGAAACATGCTGGACGACTTATAGCTACCGGCTAGTGCTAAGATGCTAACATTGGTGCAGTGGCTGGAGTGTCGCTTTAAGTGTCAAGGTTTTAAAGTGTCGCCGCCGTCTTACCTACGGGTTTGTGACCGAGCATGGCGTGAAAAAGGCACACCTCTACTTCGTGGCTCCATACCACCGAGTCGTCGCCAGGAACTAAGCCCGTGTCTGGTGGCTTTTCGTCGGTCTGTCCAAGCGCTAAGTCTGCCTCTCCCATCTTTCACTGCTACTAGCGGCGGAGATACAAAACACAAAGAGAGTAGTTGGGATAGAGCCCAGGGTCCGGGGGTACAGTGGGCGGGACCCCTCTCCTCAACCAACCAATGAGTGATCCGAACGTGAGGTTGCCGTTATCGGTGATTGGTTAGCAACGGAGAGAGGTACCGCCCAGTGCCCACTGTACGTCTGGACCCTGGGATCTAATAACGACCCACAGACTTCAACTCTCGGGTTTTACTCGCGAGTTTCCTTTAACATTACAAACGCCCTCCACTGGTCATAAATGTATATTGTAAAAGAGGATTTATTTATTTCATATCAACATTTGGATGCTTCAATACAGGAATTTTCTTCGTTCTCTATTTTTTGAAAGGTTACAGGCAAGGCTGTACAGTTGCCATAGCTTTTGTTAATCACATTAAAGTATTCATGATGTTTTGCATATTTTTTTCTGTAGGCCCAAAGTGGTTGATCGGTACAGTAAACAAACCCGGGTTTGCATACGGTGATAAAAACACCAACAAAAACTTTATTGCAAATAAAATAGTTACAGTTTGTGCCATACACGACACCCTGCACAAATACAACCATAGACGAATTCAGGTTATAAATGTTTAAAATGATAACTTCACCAGATGAACACACATGATTATCATTTTTTACTATTTTACATCAAATACAAAACTTTTCATAAAGCATTAACATCAAGCATAATAACAAATTAGTTTCATACAACCAGGCAGGTGATCTGCCCGGGGCTTTTTTTTTTTAATGCCGTTTTAACCCAGTAAGCTAACGAAAATGCTGCATTTACACAGGCCTGCAACTCTGGACCAACATCTAGTCTCATGAAAGCCACCAAACAAATAGAAGACAAGGACAGCACACCCTCTGGTGTCACACCGCTATTACAACCACTGTTTCTATCTCAAACCAGGGCTAGGTCTCTGGACCTTGTTTCAACTAAGGGAACAGAAGGAAAAACAACAACCAGTTTGACCAGTGGCGGTGCTGTGGCTGCAGTTTGCGAACACCGCTGTGTTGCCCTTTAAGATGGTCAGCAGCTAAACAGTTTATCACGTTCTAATCAATCAATACGTTCCTCTTTATCAGACACAAGGTCAGACTGATGACACAACCGGTGGCGGTGTTAAGTCAAGCTGAAGAAGATCCTCACAGCTCATTGGATGACAGGCCCTCCCTCAGAATCTCCTGTACCAATCAGCTTTGAGGAAGAGGAGATGAGGTGAGAGGAAGTGAGGTGCCGGGGCAGAACTTTAGACGTGTGATTGAAACAGACTCCTACTGTCCTGGTCTAATTCAGCTCAACTAGATGAGACAGTCAAAACCAGAGCAAATGGAGAGCGTGTGTGTGTGTGTGTGTGTGTGTGTGTGTGTCCAGGGCTGGAGGCACACAGGAAATAAGGAGGAGGGACTTCCTGTTCCCATTCCCATATGCCTGCAGCAATCCAATCGGCACAGAGTCTAAACCACCAGCATGGTTACTGTGATGACAACAACCACCCAGAGAGAGACAGGCGACCGTTTCCATAACAACTGGACATGAAAGTGCTTTGGCAATAGGCAACCCCTATACAGGAAAAAAAAAAGTTGAAGAACTAAAGATGAGGAGGCGGGGCTCAGGCTGAAATGTGGTGCCAGCTGATTGGAGGAAGTTTGGCGGCGCAGCAAGCAATGCTATTGGTCCTTCTTCTCAGATTCTGACGCTTCGTCTTTAGAGCACTCAGATTCCTCCTCTGGGGGGGTCTCCTCATACCTGAGGGAGGGGATACAACCAAAACAAATCAGACTAGTATGTATGAATAGATAGAATATTCATATATTTTTACAGATGGAGATAATGCTCTGTGTTGGAGACAGGGCTTTCAGAGGGGTAAAAAGTCACTGATTGGTCAGTCCCTCTATAGTGAGCATATATGAACACCTGCCAGTCTTCCTGTAATATCATCATGACCTGACCACTCATCGCCATCTCATCTCCGCCCCCCCAACCATGCCAGTCTTATTCGACCGGTGATCGCACCTGATTGTCATTTGGAGTTGTTACTCTGGTTATAGGTGATTGTTTCAGACTCTGGGGCTGTGAATGAGACGGACGATATGGAGCCACAGACCAACTGTAGATAACACATGGAGGAAGGGAGGGATAGAGCGAACAATCTAGTCTTCAAAGCTCTATGGAGAGAGAGAACTAGATAGAGAACAGAGAGCTAGGAGAGGGATGGTCTGGTGGGCTGGTTACCTGCCCAGGTAAGACAGGAGGAGAGGAGAGAGAGAAGTCTCTACATGGAGGTGGGCTGTAACCGCCGACGATGGGGGGAGGAGCCTGTCGCCATAGAGACGGCATCCATGGAGCTAGCCAAGCTGGCGGGAGAACCACTGACAGTTGGAAAGGAAGTGAGGCGGGGCGAGCTAGGGATGACTTCCTCTGGAGACTCATAGCTAACCAGAGAGAGAGAGAGAGAGAGAGAGAGAGAACGAGGAAGGAGTGAAACCGGCTGGCATAGAGAAGGTTGAGGAGAAGATGAGGAGAAAGCCAATACATCTGATGTCACCTCTAAGAGAATCAAGTTCAGAGAATGAGAGGAGAGGAGAAGAGAGGGGGATGACTGCAGGGAGACGATCGGAGAAGATGGGAGAGGAAGATGGATCAAAGAGGAAGCGGGGCTGAACTCATCTGTCCAATGAGAGACAACCAGAGAGTTGGGAGAGCCGATGAGAGACAACCAGAGAGTTGGGAGAGCCAATGAGAGATCAGATAGGGAATAAACCTGAATTAAACCATGGATAAACCTGGCGTGGGAGGATGAAAGGTGAGGAAGAGGAAGATGCAATGATGGCATCATGGGAATGGGGTGGTGGTGGAATTAGCAGCAGCTTGAGGAACTGACAGACGGTTTGACAGACAGGCGGTTTGACAGACAGACAGATTGACACAGACAGTTTGACAGAAAGGTTCT
>OMKP01088927.1:0-15123 GCA_900302375.1 Bathygadus melanobranchus | reverse complement strand
AGGGTTAGGTGTCAAGGTAACAACCAGCTGGTCAGGAGCAGTTAGGGTTAGGTGTCAAGGTAACAACCAGCTGGTCAGGAGCAGTTAGGGTTAGGTGTCAAGGTAACAACCAGCTGGTCAGCAGCAGTTAGTGTTAGGTGTCAAGGTAACAACCAGCTAGTCAGGAGCAGTTAGGGTTAGGTGTCAAGGTAACAAACAGCTGGTCAGGAGCAGTTAGGGTTAGGTGTCAAGGTAACAACCAGCTGGTCAGCAGCAGTTAGGGTTAGGTGTCTTGCTCAGGGACACCTTGACACTTAGCTAGGGGGAGCCGGGGATCGAACCAGCAACCTTCCGGTTGCCAGACAACTGTCTCTACCTCCTGAGCTAGTGCTAGTTAAGTGGGTAGGTAAGTAGGGTGGCTAGGTAGGAAGGTTAGTACGGTAGTAGTTAGTAGTAGTAAATAGTAGTTCACTGGGTAGGTAGATAACACTAGGTAGGAAGGTTAGTACGGTAGTAGTTAGTAGTAGTAAATAGTAGTTCACTAGGTAGGTAGATAACACTAGGTAGGAAGGTTAGTACGGTAGTAGTTAGTAGTAGTAAATAGTAGTTCACTAGGTAGGTATATAGATCAGTAGAAATGTAAAATACAACAGCATGAATATAGAGTAGAAGTATGTATGTGTGTGTGAGTCATAGAAGCAATTTGCTCTTTAGAGGTAAAGTTTGCAATGGAGCCTACTATGGCTTCTCTATTTATCATTACATCATCCTTATTCATCATTACAGTCCTGTTTTAAAGTAGCACTTAGCTATCCATCCATTGGTCTGTCCAGCCATTGGTCTGTCCAGCCATTGGTCTGTCCATCCATTGGTCTGTCCAGCCATTGGTCTGTCCAGCCATTGGTCTGTCCAGCCATTGGTCTGTCCATCCATTGGTCTGTCCAGCCATTGGTCTGTCCATCCATTGGTCTGTCCATCCATTGGTCTGTCCAGCCATTGGTCTGTCCATCCATTGGTCTGTCCATCCATTGGTCTGTCCAGCCATTGGTCTGTCCAGCCATTGGTCCATCCGTCCATCCATCACACTAAACTGCTCGAGAGGCTGGAGTCTGTCATATTACCAGAGCAACGCCGGGAGACACTGAATGCCATGCAGGGTCAAACACATTCACACCTCCACTCCCCAGAGCCAAGGCCGCATGCCAAGCTGTCTTTCAAGGGCAAAAGGGAAGCAGGCATCTGGACAGAAGCCACACAAACACCAAGTCCAAACGGACCGGGTCTCATGTCCAAACGGACCGGACCAGAGACCAGAATCAATATCACCTGTCCCAACATGCCACTACACAAAACTATTCTCACGTCACAACACAATGTACCGCTCACGAACTGCTACAACAAAATACATACTGTCTGATTTCATGAAAGTGCATATTTGCTTTTGAAACAGCGCAGGGAATTGGCTTGGCTTCTGGCCTGGAATAGACAATCCAAGGTTAAGTGCTTTCACCAGTTAATAACTCTGAAAAGCCACATTAGGTGAATTATCAGGAATGAATGGGTTGGGAAAAGGACAGGCATTTGCCATCACATCGCATCAAATATGCTCTTCACCACATAATGTGTAAGTGGCAGCGGAAGGAAAAGTAGCGACCATTTTTCAAGTCTTGTGAAAGCGCCGCTGCATAGCTGGACCAGGTTTACCGTCCGCCAGTCTTATGGATCCTGCCTGTTTGTATAGTGCTATTTTACCAAGCTCTCCTTGGCTTTCCCTCTCTCTCTTGAGGCCTGGTCACAGTCAGGGCAATGGAGTGTGGCTTGCCTTAACCCTGTCACTTTGATAGAGTGAATACATTGTGAGAGATAATGGAAACTTTCTATTCAGCCCGGGCTGGAATAAAGAGAGTCTTCCCACTCATTCATCACCATTGATTACTGTACGGCCCCCAGCCTATGAGCAGCACCGCAGCTCTGGCTCACACAAAGCCTCTGCAGAATTGCAGGTAGAGAAATCTGAAAACGACAAAAGTGCAATACTGGTCCATTAGAAAGCATCACCCCAATTTGTTTTAAGGTTGAAGCTGTACAGCGCGTGAAATATTAGGGCTCGGGCGGAGCTGTGATTCAAGGTTTGCTGCAAAGGAACGTCCGCGAGCGCTATCAGAATCACAAGGAATACTGTACAGGAGCTATCGATGTCTGCTCTCCCACACCATTTTCATTCAGTGGATTTACAGAAGTGAAAGGCATGCAATATGGTGACAACTAGTTATAAACATTGTGTGCGGGTGATGGATGACGATAGATCAGTAGACTGCATTAGATAGATTGCTTGCTTGTGAAATTTGAGCCCGCCGACGCTGGGTATATATTGTGTGAGGTTGGGCTGAGGACGTGTGGTGTTGAACGGGGTATCGTTGGCTCCCACTCCCGCTGCTAGAGGAGCTGGAAGGAGAAGCACAGCAACATGTTTCAAACCGTGACCAGACAGCACGCTTGTCTGTTTTTCTAATTGTACATCCGCTGTTCCCTGTACCGTTTTAAACGGGAGCTTGACGCTCAACTTGTTCAGGGTTTGCACACATGGGGAATTGTCAGAGGGCATTAACAGCTGAGACACACAGGAGATACTGGATTCAGGGACACCGGTGTCGGTCCATTATGAACGTACACAAAGGAGTCAGAGATTAGTGAGTCATTCACTGCTATAACTATGAGATGAAACGCCTCCCGCTGGTCTGTTTGGGGGTACGGTGTGTGTGATGACGATGTGCAAGTTAATGAAAGTATGTCTCCTCTACTACTGGCAGTAGAGGAGAGCTGTGACAGCTCTCCTCTACTGCCAGTAGTAGAGGAGAGCTGTCACAGCTCCAAGCATCAGGGACCACTGTGGACCCCGCTGTTCGTATGAAGTACAATCACGTCGTTTTAATGGCTCCTCCTGCAGGACCTCTTATGGTGTCATGTAGGGCCCCAGCGCTACTTTAATTAATATTTCGTCATCATAAAACATTTACCTGGCCCCCAAAGTATAAGTGTGTGTGTGTGTGTGTGTGTGTGTGTGTTTGGCTGTGAGGACCTACAGGACAGAAGGTTCAGATGTTGTGTTTCTGTTGGCATGTTAGGGTACGAACCATGCTAGTCATTGAGCATGTTAAGGTATGTTGCTGCATGACAACGAATTGGTGCCTTCGGAGTGTCTAATGACCCCCCCACCCCCGCCGCCCTCTGACCCCCGCAGGTAACCCAGTGTAACACACATCTTCAAAACCCAACCTGATCTCTTTCCCCAGAATAAATACCCCCTCATCTGCCAACGGAGCCAACTTAAAAACATCAGTCGAATGTTAAAAAAAAGACCCAGTCGACAAATATGAAGATAGAAAATATGTTAATGCTACCTCAATGCTACCATCGAACAGTTAAACAAGCGAACCCCCTGGCTTGCATGTAAATTAAAAAAGGCTACCACCAGTGGTGACGGCGCTAAGAAGAGTTATTTTCAACGGCAGTTAGCTTAATGGCGTGCCCAGTGGGCTAGCTTGATGGATTTCGTCCAGCATTGTGTGGACTCTGAAGCATAGTGCAGGATCAAATGCAAATCCTCCAAGAGAGGGGGTGACAACAGCAATTTAAAGGGAATGACACCATGAATATATCAACAAGAGTTCTGCTGGTGCACTTGATTGAAAATGAGGAGAAGTTCCAGGTTGCTGGCGGATTGCACTCCATTATTGTGAATGGCGTGCCCACGGTACAAGATGCCAGGGACTTGGGAAGGGTTATGAAAATGAACTTGGGAAAACAAAGTGATATGAGCTATCGACACAGCAGCACAACGAATGGCTGAGTTGCTGTCGTGTTTCTGCAGTATATTACAGGGTTTGTGTACACTGGGCTTTCTGTTCTCTGTGATGGAACACCATTGTAGTATCCCTTTCATTATAATCACTGGTGGTTGTTTACTCTAAATTTAATGTGCAATGGCTATAAAAACAGATATGACTCCCTGCCAGATGCAGAGGTATGGGAGTCAGAATCGATACAGCCTACAATCCGCAAAGTCTGCGAAAAAAAGGTCTGAAGCTGCTGAAGGGTTTGAGGGTTGGAACCGAAAAGAAAACCTTCGCCCAAATATCAGAACAACCTTCATCTCAAATATGTGAAGGTCTGATCTCCGTGGCGAAGTCATACAGTTTGAATATCTATACCGTCACACGCTCAATGTGTCCACTTCATTTACGGGCCATCTAAATATTTCATCTTCACGGTGATCTTAGCCTGGCCAACTCCCCCAAACACCTCGTATTCAACATTTTAACGTTCAACAGAGAACATTCTGGAACTGAACATACTCAGTTCAAGTATGTGTATCTGTGTGTGTGTGTGTGTGTGTGGAAAAAACTAAAAAGAATATAAAAACTCCTCCCAGCTTGAGTTCTGAGCAGTAAGTAGAACGTCTCAAGGACATTATTCATTTTGTTCCGTTCTATAAACTGATCCTTTTAGGAGACGCGGTGCGTTTACATGGAGGAACATCAGGCTGCTCAGTACCTGTTGACCTGCGCAGGTAAACAAACCACAGAGGAAGAGAAGGTTGTCGGCACCGAAGCCTCGCAGCAGATGTAAACACTCGAGGCGTTGATTATCTCCAAGCTATTCAGCATCATGCTAATAGGGCAAGATGCTAATGCGTCGGAGGGGGGAATTATATTCAGACAAAGGCGATGGCCAGATGTTCATCAGAGAAGTTTCTGGAAATAACTGTTGGAGTTTATAATAAACAAATAGGAATAAACTTGTACTCAGTGCTTCACGTTTAAAAGTCAGTAAACACAGCAATAAACATTATCAACACAATAAGAGCATATATCCCAGGGAGAAGTCAAACAAAACACAACATAATGAGCATGTAAAATCACCGCATGGAATAAAACAACAACGTGTTGAACAATAACACAAATTAACGCATAAAAAAAAAACCAATAATAAAATGGAGCAGACTGTATTTAAAAATAAAGCCAGGCTGTCTGAACACGTTTGAGTCATACCCCTCTGAAGCGTTGCGCTGAGGTCACACTGTGAACACCACACACTCGCTTCCTGTGCTGCGCCAAGTGGAGAGACCTGAAGTAGGTCTACAGGACACCTCCAGACACCCTCCCCTGCCCCTGCTGCGCCATGAGCCTTTCAACACGCTGTGTGAGTGTAGTTCACAGCTAACTGCTGAGTCCAGCTCACTAAACACCCGCCCCAAAACCTTTAGCTAGTCATTCAGCAATGTCTGAGTTTTTAACTGAGTGCTGTTTGGTCTTTAACTAGCATTTACATGCTGATTAGCCATTCACAGCCTATAATTATGTAGGCGACTAAAATGACTTAATGCAAAGTAGTCATTTAAAATTGAGTTTCATAGCAATGTAGCAGTAAATGGTGTTTCTATACCACAACATGCAATATGTACATATATACAAACATAGAACTAAATATCTATTATATATACTATGTTATATTGTATATGTATATTCATATATTAGGAGGAGTTACAAGAAGGAAGCTTTGTTGAATTATATTCTAATCTGACATTCCTCTCCCTGGTAAAGTGCTGTGTAAATGACTTCATATAAAAGCACTCACTATTATTTCATTAGGCCTACAATTTATCTTCATATCACTCACAAGTTGTTTCCGGAAATGGCTTGCATACTCAAGACGAGATCACAGAATTAAAGTCATTATTGAGCTTAATTAATAACCGGCTGAGTAATTCACGTGTGTGAAAGGGATCGATCCCTCACCGTGGATCTTGATTAGCCTAAGCCGGTGTTCCAGGCAGACACGGTGCTTCCCGGTGAACGTACGAGTGGGCTTAGATATGATCGGTTCATTATTTCAGCAGTGCGCTTCGTCGCGCGGGCGTTAAGACAGGCTGAGAGATACCGGAGGTCGGGTCTGTGATGGACTCCCGAAGCCGCGGCTTTATCAGGCTCACCTGTTCATCCGCCTCGGCCGAGAGCCCTGGCCGGTGCGCGGTCAGACTCCAGAGTGCAGGAAATCGGTGGAGGTGGAGAGCAGGAGAGCAGAATCCATTACGGGCTTTTAGTGCTAATGCACGTCACGGAACATAGCTCAAACAGCAGACCAAAAATGAGTAGCGTTCAGGATGTTTTTGTAATCATCTGACAGTACTACTTGTTGTAGTGTCATCACACATAAAAACAATATAGTTGTGGGCTCTTATGTTTCGTGAAGGTTCAGCATCTATGTTTTTATGGGTTTGATTTATTGTTTTATTTGTTAGTATTTTTACTGTATCTCTCCACACCAGCATCGTTTAATTAATATATTGTTCGGTAACATGAAGCACTCGATAACATCTGTTTTTCAGGAGAGCCTCGTAAGTACACTTTATTATGATTATTATTATTATGAGTTGCCCTTCAACATGTTACAACGCTCTTCACAAGCAGGACGGACATAAACCTCTTATCTAAAATGAGGGTCCCTCTCCAGAAAACTAGAATACAAGCAAAAATACAGTCAAGTTCAAGTCAGTCTTATTTTTGTAGCCCGTAACCACGACACTTCACAGTTACAGTCACAAATAAACATGTCAATTGTAGGAAAGTATGCATATATATCGACAAAAATGTACACATAACATACATATACATAACAATATATATGTAATATATACACAGTATAATGGTAATGATCTAGCGGTCAAGGGATCAAAGGGGTGTGGAGGTCAGTGATGCAGGGGTCATTGGGTCAAAGGGTATGGCATTAGTGATACAGAGGTCAAAAGGTCATAGAAGTCGATCGACAGCCTGTGTGTGTGTGTGTGTGTGTGTGCTACAGTCTCCCTGTGTGTTAACACAGAAGTCTGAGGTTGGAAGGAAACAGGTCGTGCATCATCGTCGGCCCCCCGTATCGATCAGTGGGTTCATACTGAAACGGATTACCGCTTAAGTAGTCAGTCATCCACCCATTTCCATCTCTGCACTGGCATTATGTGCTGGCTGGCTGGCTGGCTGGAGTTGTGGTGGGCTGGGTGTAGGGACAGAAGACACACTGCTGTTAATACATTACAGACACACCGTAGACACACTCATTAACACATTGGGTACAGCCATCGGTCCCCATCAGCGACTCTAAAGAGGGTCTTAAAGTTCTGACATCGTCTTCCGTCTGCTCATTACAGAGAACCAATCACAGCGTATTCCTGCGCTCTCATCTGAGGGAACGCCATGTCAAAGTGTTTTCATCACAGGGTTTGAGTGTAATATTTTTGGACATCGTTTGAACTTCTTCTAAAACAGGTCCTTCTGCGATCGGCAGACACCGGCTCCTGAGCATTCAGACCCATAACAACACTGATTGGGCGTTACGTACCCCAATCAAATCCTTAATCCTCCAATCACGTTTGTCCTACGTTTGTCCCGCCCTCGTCTCCTGTTTAACACGCACCACAGCGGGGGAACAAATCCACCCCCAAGTGAAGGTCATTCACGTCGTCATTAAACAGCGGCAATCTATTTCAAACCAATCACAAAGCTGTCTGTGTACCCTCGCGGGAGTCTATCTGACAGTAACACCCCACCACCACTTCCACCCCCCTCCAGGCTAACCACTAGCCCATGCTGTAGAGTAATTAACTAGCCGCGCTGGGCTAAACCATGCTAGCGCACGGCGGTCCCTCCCCGCAGCGAGAGACATGGAAACTCTGCGGCACGTTGTCATGTGTATTGCGCGTGACGGGCGGGTCTTGGCTCGGTCCGGGCGCGTGTTGCGAGCCTGTTGCGTTGCCAAGGGTCATCGCTGGACGCGCTACGAGATGCTGTAACCGTTATTATGTTCTGCTGTCCCAACCAGCGGGGATTCAGAGGAAAACCGCGTGGAATAATGCTTCTATTGACGTCAACCTTGTTTGAATTTGGGGCTGTGATTAAGTGCTACATGTGCAAATAACCTTGATATGAGTCCACTAGAGTTTAGTCAGTTAGTCACACCTTGTAATTTACACAGGGCCCATCGCTTAATCAGAGATTGATTGATTTCAGTCCCAAAAAATATATTGGAATTAAAAGGTTTCTATTTTTATTATGGCTTGAAAGCAGCCTTTGCCAAAGGATGTGAAGGTGCCTATTTCCTTGAATATATATGCATAGTATATATGTATAATCTATAGTATATATGTATAATCTATAGTATCTATAGAATCAAGCTGCATTGGGATTTTATTCATTACCTTTTAATTATAGATCAACCAAACTCTATGATTGTTGTCTCTGATTGGCCAAGCTTCGTGTCAGGTGATCACTGGACATGAATCTGAGGCAGCCATTTGCAGCTTGGTGTTCCACTATGGACAGACTTCCCCTGCTGTGAGTGTTAGGTTGCTCCTTAATCATACAACATGACCAAACACAGAGGGTTCACACACATTCTCTCTAAACACAGCAAGGTTCTCCGACTAGAACCAGAACCCCTGGGCAGTAGCTTGGTAATCAGACTTTGTTGGCTACTTTGGGTCCACAGTTTACTTTCTCTGACCTCCTCGCTTTTGTAAATTAAACGTGTCGGAGCTCCCTCGTAGCTGCATTTACTTGATAAAATGAAAAATGGTTTAGTTGGAGAGACTTATTGAGATAAATCTGTCTGAAGTTTCCTATTATGTGCCAAGTGGGACTGTGAGATTAAATCTGCTGTTGGCTCCTGGGTTTATCGGCAGCCTCACTGCCCTTGAAAAGACTCCTGCTGCTTTTCCTCTGCACGGCCACCACCAGCTTCATTCCTAGAAATACTCTATTTTAGCTTTTAGAATGAAAATACTATGTTTACCTTTTTAATTCTTAGAAATATGTATTAGCCCTCATCACTGAAGTATCGACTGTTAACCTTTATAATATAAACCTACGTAATCTGAACACGTTTACATTGGCCTTTATAGAAAGACTGTTTAATTCTTAGAAATACTTTAACTATTCGCCTTTATAATTAGGGGTGGGACAAAATATATGTACTGGACAATATCATAATACTTTCTCTTGCGATGCATTAGCTACACTGGTGCCATTGTTATCGTGAGCAACGTATAGTATTGTGTCGTGAGTTACTGTGATTCCCAATGCTAGTTCTAATATAAATACTGTGTATTAACCTTCATAATGATATTGGCCTTTTTAGAAATACGGTGTTTTGCCTTCCCTAATGATATTCCCATGCTAAATGCGTTTGTAATGTGCTTGAGAATCCAACTTTGTATGTAAATTAATAATCAACAAAATGCATGGGAAAGCTTTGCATTTTGTGTAAGTCTGTAGCGTTGTATCAGCCCTGGTTTACCTGGTGTTCCAGCCGCGTCCGTGTCACCCAGCCATCAGATAACTTGCTAATAACACATTTTCTTCTTACAAGTTGATTAAAACCCACTATTTCACGCAGAGATCAGGGTTGTGAATGTTTTAACTTCCCCCTTGCATCACTCTGGCGCCGCCTAATCACAGGATGATTACCAATGTGCTGACCGTGGTGTCATAATAACATCAGCGTCTGCTGTAGCGACAAGTGACATCTGCATCGCCTGGCTGCTGCTCCTCATGCTCTCCATCTGACTTACAGGAGCACAGAAGTCTAGTGCAGGAGCTCTGTTCAGAGGCCCGAGGTCTTAGAGGACGATCCCGTCCTGGGTGATCAAACCATCGTCTCTCCTGGTTTCAACAAAACATCCGTTATGTCAAAATGACTTTGTTGTGCCGATTCTGCCATTTAGTCTTTTGAAAACACGTGCGTCGCTCAGTACAGAGATTGTAGACAACACCTGAATCACCACACAAGTACTTTACAAACTGTGTTATCACATAGACCAAAGTGCGATTTTGCTATTGTTTACATTTGTGGCTCTTAGGCAAAATCGGCACAATTAATGATTTTGACAAATGATATTGGTAACGGATGTTTTAGTGAAGTCAGGAGAAACGGTTCCGCTGGTTTGATCACCCAGAACAGTACTGTCCTTCCTATCCCCCCAGCGGCCCACGTGGAGCAGTGTGGGTGGATGGAGGACACTCCAACACGCTGAAGAGACACTCCAGCCGAGGGGGACGGGGGAGATGGGGGAGACGGCGGGAGTCACGTTCATTTAGATGGAGTGCTTTGCACTTTGTGGCTCATTTCATTGTGGCCTGCTGACCTGGGACATGATTACAACCACATATTGATGGACATTTCAATAAATACTGGGGCCCTTTTGTACCCCCGCGTAATTAAATCTCTAAAGGTTAAAAATTACTGGCGGTATCGAGCTCTTTCTTTTTTCTATTTCTGTGATAAAAAAATAATCTTCTTGGCTACTCGTGGAAGTGCCACCGTGACTGACATTGAAACATGGATATGAAGAATATGTTTAATATGTCTCCATTAGATTCATCCTGAAGCCTATCCATGGCACAACAACACAAGCAGTGGTTGATCTAATACTTCTGGGCTCAGTGTTTCTGGATAATCTTAGAATACTAATAATTGTGGACATGTCATGACGCATGTAGAAATGTCTTTATAGTCATGACATGGGGTTTTTGCCATTAGTTAATGTTAAATGCCTTGTGCTGTGACTTAGCTATGTTTTCTATTTTGAAATGTGATGTGTCTGGACTAGCCACATACTGAACAGTGCATGAGGTTGAACTTGCTATGCGTCAGACATGGTTGACCCTGTGACCCTGTGAAGCACATCCTCAGCTTCGTCCACGGGCGGAATAATTACTCCAGTGAGAAGGAGGCCACAGCTGGAAGCTACAGCTGTTATCTGCTGTTTACCACATTGTGGTTGGATCTTATTGTGTTTCCCTAATAGTAATTGCTTCCAATCGTATTTTGACCTCTGTTGAGACCCATACGATTGGATTGAATTGAATTGAATTGATTTTTAATGATTACTGCCATTTAGTACTATTTACTATGTAGTTACAGTATTTAGCTTAGCAGACACTTTCATCCAAAGTAAGTTACTGTGAATTCAGATTCATGTCATAAAGGAGCAATTGGGGGCTATGAATGCTACAAGATGTGGCCATAGGGGATCAAACCCAGTACCTTTCAGCTGGGAGTCGATACACCTTAGCCACTAGACTAGCCTACCTGCCTGGAATGCACATGCATGCTTTACACCGTTCTTTAACCATCTTTAAACAACAATCTCTAATCACCAAACACTCTTTAACCAACCATCTTTAAACAATCATCTCTAACCACCAAACACTCTTTAACCAACCATCGTTAAACAACAATCTCTAATCACCAAACACTCTTTAACCAACCATCTTTAAACAATCATCTCTAACCACCAAACACTCTTTAACCAACCATCTTTAAACAATCATCTCTAACCACCAAACACTCTTTAACCAACCATCTTTAAACAATCATCTCTAATCACCAAACACTCTTTAACCAATCATCTTTAAACAATCATCTCTAACCACCAAACCCTCTTTAACCAACCATATTTAAACAATCATCTCTAATCACCAAAAACTCTTTAACCAATCATCTTTAAACAATCATCTCTAACCACCAAACCCTCTTTAACCAACCATATTTAAACAATCATCTCTAACCACCAAACTCTCTTTAACCAACCATCTTTAAACAATCATCTCTAATCACCAAACACTCTTTAACCAATCATCTTTAAACAAACATCTCTAACCACCAAACCCTCTTTAACCAACCATATTTAAACAATCATCTCTAACCACCAAACTCTCTTTCTTGCATATTTCCAACAAACCAACCGACCATCTGAACCTCCATCCGCCCTTCGTGAGCTGCTGCGGAGGGTGGAGGGGAGACGGTGGCCTAGTGATGTTGAATAATTAGATTAGGACATTAATAGGGATGAGTATATTTCATTCTGCTCGGTGGGGGATGTATTAATAGGAGTGGAGAACCTACAGAGCCATTTACCAGATGGGTCTGAGGAACTTAATCTCCAAACAATGTCAGAGATACCGCGGGTGACCTAATTAGCTCGGTAATACAGGACACACCGCGAACGTCACCGATGAAGAAATACCGTCTTAATGTTCTGCGAAAACAGAGAGGGAGAGAGGGGCATTGTCGCTGTTAATTATACTTTCACATTAAAATCCTTGGATAACTTATGAACATGTCATAGTGTCACAGTTTGGAAGTTCGGATGTGGTGTTTTAGTTTTGCCTTGGTTGTTTTGGTATGCAGCGGACATTTTCACAAGAACAACATTATCCAAGTTGCAAGGTCAATGCAGGGAGTACAGTCTGACGGCCTGTCTCATTATATATGCATTACTGTATACTAATCTCGGTCAACATAGAAGAGGGATGTCAAGTAAGCCCCAAATACATAACTCTAATGAAATCCCTATTTTTTTGTCCACCTCCTCCCATAGCATACATTGAGTGAGATCTAAATCAATACCTTAATATAAAGTATTTCTGGAAGCCGGTGTATATTGGATCAATTCAGTAGTTGTATTTTAAAGCCACCTTCAGTGTTAAATCGTGGATAATTCATTTCCTCCCCAGTGTGGTTGTGTTCTCTGGTGCGGCGCTACAGGAGGGCCCGCTGCCAAAGGTTGTCCACGTGTGAACACTCGTCTCTGCGTTGCTCTGCGTGTCGCTCCTCTCAAATCATTTCCTTTACTATGGAAACGCGTGGTTTATTAAAATATTTGTAAACAATATCCATTTGGTTTGACAGATGCTTGTTCTGGGGTGGCGGCCAGCTCTCAGCGTGAAGCTACGAGTTGTCACGCAAGACGATGGCTTTAGACTTTGTTGTTAAGCAAACAAAATGGTTCATTTGGCACAATCATGAATAATTATCTCTACACTGATGAAACTGTTTTGGTGGAAAATATTGCAGGGAATGAAGTTAGAAGTTTGGAACAAAGCAACCTGTTTCATATTCTTCCATTTTTTTGCTTATCCTGGTTGAATACTTTATTATTCCCAACAATAGAGGAAGACTAATGCCAGTAGTCTAGTGGTTAGGACTCATCATAGTCTAGTGGTTAGGACTCATAGTCTAGTGGTTAGGACTCATCATAGTCTAGTGGTTAGGACTCATCATAGTCTAGTGGTTAGGACTCATTATAGTCTAGTGTTTAGGACTCATAGTCTAGTGGTTAGGACTCATCATAGTCTAGTGGTTAGGACTCATAGTCTAGTGGTTAGGACTCATTATAGTCTAGTTGTTAGGACTCATTATAGTCTAGTTGTTATAGTTTAGGGTGTTTGACTCCCCGCCAAGAGGTTTCAGGTTTGAACCCCAACATCCATTGTCTACATGGACTTGGATAGAAGCAACTACTAAATGACTAAATAGTAAAATACTAGTAGTGAATGGAGTTTGCAGTGGATGAAGAGTGACAGGAGGACTGCAGGGTTTGTCTGCAATCGATATTATCTCAATGTTATCTCTGAGTTGTAGAATGTGCCTGGTAGCGATGTCTCCAAGTGGCAGTATGTGTTGAATGGTAAATGGACTGTAGTCATACTGAACTGTTTTCTCTATTACCAGGCTGTGTATCTCACTCAGGAACACATAGACACACACAGTCACCCAGTCTCCACCACCCAAAGCTGACTGTGTGTCAGTATTTATTTATAGATTTTATACAAAAATATCCATTATACCTCAATCTAATGGACCTTGGTTGGGTCATTTCATTGAATATTCCATGTATTCTCCCTGCATTAATAACATCTGTGGACACAGTTTGATTGACACAGCTATTTATAGTATCTACAGTCAGCAGAATCGTTTTTCAAGCATTTTCCGGCAACCAAGAGCCCCTGGAGAATGGACAAGTCGTGCCCTTCGTGCAAAACGTGTTAATTATGTGTTTAATCATTTAAGATGTCTTTACTGTGTGTCTTAGTAACGCGGCAGGCCGCCAGGGCCTCCCCACCACCGCGGTGAGGACTTTACCTCCAGAGGTGACCGCAATGTCACATATCACAGCAAGGGAGACCGGGAGAGGCAAGGGAGACCGGGAGAGGCAACGACGACGACGGGGGTCGCCTCTTTATGGTGGTCCGGCCGCGCCTCTGAAATGACCTGGAAATGACCGTTTAACAGAGAATGACAAGTGGAGATGCTTACTAATCGTGGCTGCAGCCACCAGTACATTTCCATTCCACATGTAATCATGCAGAAAATGTAAAGCACACATTGAAACAGCGCGGTGACCTTTGAGTCACAACAACAGAATTCATTGACAATTTCACTGTTTGTTTTTGTGGCACCACGATTGTGATTTTTCTACTAGAAGCAATTTAGAAATAATTACTATAATATTAGTTGGTGAAAAGTGTGTGTCTGTGTGTGTGTTTGCATGTGCTGGCATTTGTGTGTGTGTGTGTGTTGTCCAGGCTTCCACAGCAACTCAACGATATTATTTAAATGTATATCTGAAGAGCTGGATCGGGGGTGTTTAAACACTCGTGCTCCATGTGAGTTCCTTCATCATCATCAACTCAGGGCTCTTGTTAGATTCAATCGTCCTCTCCACGAGACAAGTACCCCCGAGTGACGTTAAGGCTCACCTGAAATCAAACTCTTTGTCTGTCCTTGGCTTCGCCTCCATCTCTCTACCCCTGAAGAACTTTATCTCACTAATGATATCCTAACTATTCCTTAAACCAAAACCTAAATACACAATAACCTACATACATACACATACATACACAAAAACCTAAAACCAACTAGTCGTAAACTTTTCGAAGCTGTTTGGCTCTAGTAGCCGCCGCGCTAATTAGCATGGGCTGTGCTCTCTGGTCGGCTGCCTGTTATTTTCCTCTACCTTTGACAGCCGCCAAACGGTAAGCAATCTATTCATCCACACAGATGTTTGCCGCGGCAATCAGTCGCTAGCTGTTCGCGCGGCGGCACTGTTGGCACGGCGACGGGCACCTATGAGACGCGCGGTTCAATCACGGGAAGCTTTAATGTGTCAAAAGAAATGTGAGCGGTGACCTCTGCGTCTGGGTGCTGGCGTGCTAGCTGCGCGGGCGCGCGGGTTGTGGGGGCTAATCTGGGGCTGAGGTCTAAACAGGGAATTTGTTAGCGGCCGCGCGATGCGTACATGCATAACAA
>OMKP01088921.1:0-13321 GCA_900302375.1 Bathygadus melanobranchus | reverse complement strand
GCTGGTCGGCTGTAGATGAATGCGAGCGCAGATATGAAGATATTGAAGATATGAAGAATATGCGTGTGCGTGTGTGTGCGTGTGTGTGTGCATGTGTGAGTGAGAGAGAGGGAGAGTGAGAGAGAGAGAGGGAGAGAGACAGATGGGATAAGACGTGTGTCGACACATGCAGCCACACTCTGTAACTAATAAAAGGATCCTCATTTCATCATGTTACCTATCTCTTCCCTGTCTGTGCTCTCAGCTCGGTCATGTGACTCCCTCGACCAGTGTCTCACACATATGCTCTCTCTCTCTCGCTCTCTCTCTCACTCCACCTCACCTGTGGTCGATCATTTATTTGAGGCAAATCTGTCAACAAAAGCTGACTTCACACTGCCTAACTATTCTATGTGCGTGTGTGTGTGTGCGTGCATGTGTATGTGTGTTATGTTATGTCACTCTGTGCCTGTGCTGAATCATTGCCACGGTAATTTTTTCCTCATCTCTCGCTGTCTCTCTGTCTCTGTCTCGTTCCCTTCATCGAACAAACGCGTTGTGTGAAGCCCACACACTGAGTGTCCGGACACCCTCGCCCACGTAGAGAGACAACACCGTCATCTTGATCTCGCCTCCTCCTCCTCTTCCAGTGGCTTGTAACAATAATTTATCTCTTGTCTTTCAGTTCATAGGACCTTGTTGATGTTATGCAAGGTCAACATGGCAAAGCACAACATGGCAAAGGTCAACATGGCAAAGCACCGCCCACACAGGACTGTGAGGCGGTCATCTCTCTCAAAGTGCCCTCAGACATGTCCACTCATCGGGACTCCTTATCATTGGGTTCTCCAAATTAGACAACAAATGTTTTTGTATGTATTTATTAGTAAGTTATTAGTAAGTTAGTTAGTTAGTCAGTCAGTTAGGGTTAGCTTAGTCAGTTAATTAGTGAGTTAGAATAGTCCAGTCCCTTATTGGAAAAAAAGGTCTGAACTTGGTCAGAGCATGGATGTAGACCTACTGTAAATCTTCTTTCTGTGCAGCACAACGAAAAGCATGAGGGCCCTCTGCTGGACGATAGGGAGCAGTGCAGCTTGTCAAGCACTGTTTATGGATTGCATTTGCGTTTATGTGGTAGCTGTATAGTCTTTACATGAAAACACATCCGACCAGTTGTAAATGTAGCTTTCTCTGTGTTTTTCTTCCTGTTGAGACAACAATGGTAGCATCGCAACCGCGTGGCTAAAACATGTAGTAGCCATGCTACATTCTAAAATCTGTGTCATTTTGGATTATTTAAAAATATGTAAATAGGTCTACCCTTGTCTGAAATTGATTGTCGAAATACAAAATACTTTGAAAAGGTATGTGTGATTGTTATATACAGAAATTAATTATGACTGACTGAACTCTAGGCAGTGCCAGAGATGCATGGAAAAAGTAAGGAAGAAGGTCATTGTTGTTCTATTAGGATAGCCTATAACAACTCAATTCTCAATTCTAGATTAATATCTGGCTCTGCATCTATTCATAAGCTATTCAAACATTTCAACATGAAGAATGTGTAGCAAACAATCGAACGGATAATCACTTCAATGTTTGTCTTCGTCCAAGTCAAAGTTTGGTTCCTGTGCGATACGAAACATGATTGA
Organism: Bathygadus melanobranchus; assembly: GCA_900302375.1. NCBI lineage: Eukaryota > Metazoa > Chordata > Actinopteri > Gadiformes > Macrouridae > Bathygadus > Bathygadus melanobranchus. Next base: position 11,690 of record OMKP01088921.1, on the reverse strand, counting down.
CGCGAGAAGGAAGTAGAGACGCTATTTAAATGTGGAAAATACTAACCACTTAACATGTTCCAAAGTAGTCCCGTTGCTAGCCAACCACCATATCATCCAATCAGTGCACGGTTGTGGGTGTTTCAAAAATATGTTTTCAAGTGTCTGTCCAGAAGACGGATGTTGACTAGGTTTACCCCAGAAAGAGGTACACACTCACATACACACATGTGCACACACGCACACCCACATGCACACCCACGGACACACACACACACACACACACATAGGACCTCCACACAAGGCCGAGTGCAGATATGAAATATAAGATATAAGATAAATATTTCCTAATTACTTAAAGAAAGGGCAAAGTGATTGATGCATGCACATGCATGGGAATATGGTCCTCATCATATCACACGTGTGTGTGTGTGTGTGTATGTGTAATCTGCATGATGATTATCCTATAATTGGAAACTATGATTGTAAGTAAACATTTTTGTGTGTTCCTAGAATGTGTGTGTGTGTGTGTGTGCGTGCATGCATGTGTGTAGGGTGTGTGTGTGTGTGTGCCTTCCATAACCTTCTTTCTGTCTCACTGCGTGCACATGGAGGTCTCAATTATCAGAAAAGTGTGAGTTGACTCCAGCGGTCACACATTCCCCCCGGTGTTACTGTATGCAGACATGCCCTGGTGAACACACACACACGCACACACACTTTACATTGCGTTTTGCACAAAGCATCACAAATCGTCCACACAGCATTTAACGGCACTAACCTGCCAGGATGTCGCTAGTCTGGCTCTAAAAAAGTAATGACAGAGATATGTGTGTGTTTGTGTGTCACCAACACTGTGTGTGTGTGTGTGTGTTTTCCACCCTTATGCACAGCTTCCCGATTCCTAAACACACATCCATACATACACCGCCCGATGACAGTTTGGCCAGATTGATAACCACTTAAAAATAATAATCTTCCTGAAAAGACCCCTTGCCAAAAACCCAGAGAGAGGAAAACACATGTGGCCATCTTTAGCAGTCCCCCGGGGAAGGGCTATCAACACTGGGTGGGACAGACAGAGGGTCAAGGTGGGACAGACAGGAAGTGGCCGACAAGAGCAGAACTTCCTGGTGACGAGGGGTAAGCTGGGTGGATGTTTACAGTTGCCATCTTTAGTCCCATTTTATCACCAGCTGCTGTCAGTTTGACAGGAAATGAAAGCCATCTGTCTGGGCCATATCTGTACATGCATTGTTATATATACATGTATATCTCACACATATAGGTGGTACACAGCTAGTATGCTAGCCCTCTCCTGAGTGTGTGTGTGTGGTGATGGCTGGTTTATACTAATAATATTCTCTGAAAAAAACAAATGCATGAAAATGTATGTTTATTTTGAAAGTGTTTTTATTTTTTTATTTCCATTATTATACATTTTTTCATATTTCTCTCTACATCACAAACATTGGGAAAGTGTTTAGAATTAGTGTTTTTATTGTAATCACGATGAATACAAATGATATATTCGAGCGTTATTCTTTTTGCGTCACCAAATTAGCAATGTAGCATGGGTGAGAAACATTCAAATGATTACAGGTAAAGGATGTCGTAACACATGACAATACTTTGACATCGGTAACACACGCAAACACGTAAGACTTGTTATTATCAAACATACAATCTACCCGTTACACCACCAATGCGTGTGTGTATGTGTGTGTGGTTACACACAACTCTTTTAGCTGTAAACATTTGCACTCACGATCCCCACACAACATCCACGATATGCTCACCAACCGTCGCCACAACATCCACGATATGCTCACCAACCGTCGCCACCGACACATGACACACGACACGATATTCAATCTGACGAAGACCGAAGCGCTTTTGTTCTCACGTTAGGTTTCCTCGTTTGAGTCCCAATGTCCTTCAGACGCCGTTCTGAAGACATTGTGACGACCAGTCAATACTGCAACGATACGATATAACAATGAAGTCCGCTACTTTTTTTTTTAATGAACACGGTGGCTAGTTGAACGTCAGGACTGACAAGCCACTTTCACCATACATTTAACACGTTCTTCCCCAGACGCTGCTCTCGCTATATCCATATAAAGTGTCAGTTAACAGTGAATCATGTTATAATAACGGACTGTACCTATAGACAGTCTTGTCAAATAAAATATAAGGATAATTCTCGTATAAAACTTGGCTAAATAATTGATTTTGTTATTGTGCCTAAATTACTGAGTGACATTTTTATTTCCAGCTTTTCTCTTGTTGTCATCAAAGAAAAGCTTCAAATTATGTATACGTATTTGTATATCTCGCCCAGATTGACTTTACTACTGTTGACTTGTTGTTGACCTGTAGGTGGCACGGTTGCAATACTAATACTGTTAATACTACTAAATGAATCTCTGAACTTGATCTGGAAGGGCAATACTGTTTGACTGTTTCCTTCTGAACAGATTTGGGTCATCAATGTCAAATATTCTGTATCCCGTGTTCATATCAAGTCTTTCAACTTTTTAGTGACCCTTTTCACAGAGGTGTCGTCGTAGGATAAACACAGCTGTCGCTCATAACCGCTAATTATGGCTCTTTTGTACCAGGGCGATGTGTGTGGTACATACATGTAGCACACCCATAAATAGTGTTATGAGTGACACCTGTGTTTATCCTGCAACGACGCCTCTATGAAAAGGGTCTATTAGCTTCTTACTTACTGTTACCCCCAACACACAGAACATAATCTTCTCGTCTGCTTGTTGTCTTTGTTACCGTGGCTCGTCTTTCCTCTCTTGCCATCATTTTTCAAAATGCATTTCAAAATATTAGTATTAGCATTTGAAGTCAGTATTATTTGAGTTTTGTGCATGTTGCTTTATCAAAGCTTGCAGCCGTGAAAATAACATTGACCATTTTCCCATGAAAAGGAAGGGAAGGGCTTCGGGCGTCAAGGTGCAACGAAGCACGAGAGATGAAAAGATGTTGATGTTGCATTTTCTTTTGTTACGGTGGAGCGAGGGTTCCACTAAAGAAATGTTCTGGTATGTTCTTCGTGGGAGCATGTGCTTCATTCATGACTTTAGTCAGTGCTGAGCTGTAATCAAATTGATGCATCCAATTTTTCCAATGCATTACACTTCTCTTCACAAGTGTGCGTGTGTGTGTGTGTGTGTGTGTGTGTGTGTTATTGTGTGTGTGTGTTATTGCTGTGGGAGATTGGAAGGGTCTCCTACTCTATTTTCCTCTTGGAGGGTGGAATGAGGTGAGCGGGCAGCTCCGTAGGCAGCTCGTGTCCCTCTAACTTCACCTTGATGAGGTGATTGGCCAGGGCAAACTCCTCGTCATCCAGCATGCCGTCCTTGTCGATGTCTGCCAGCTTCCAGATCTTTCCCAGCACCGTGTTGGGCAGCTTGGACTTCACCATCTCCCTCTTGGCGTTGGCCCCTGTCACCTTGCCGTTGACCGGCGACAGGGTGTAGAAGATCTCGTCGTAGGCGGGCTTGTCGCGCGCCACCACCCACTCCGCCTCGTCGATGCCCTCGCCGGCGCCCTCACCGTACCCGTGGCCGAAGGGCCCGTTCAGGGTGCCGTCGAAGGCCCCGCCCTTCACAGCCGAGTTGGGCCGCTGGATCTCCTCCTGGCGGACCAGGACCATGAGGCCGGCGATGTCATTGGCCAGCATGTCGTCCACCGCCTCCAGGAGCTTGGACTTCAGGGGCTGGAACTTGGTCAGGTCCTGGGACTGCAGCTGATCCTGGAGAAACGAGGAGGAGGAGGAGGAGGAGGAGGAGGAGGGGGAGGGAAACAAAGCAAAGCACTCCATTTCTTTGTCTGCACATAATTGTTTTCAACTTAAAATGGATAATCTGCACACCAAAGCAAGGTGTTTTTGGTTGACAATTATTTCAGTAAGCAATATACAATCTGCAGTGCATGGGGTCTCATGAAAACCGATAGCGCTATTCTGTCTTTTTTTTTCAGTCCTCTGGAACCCCAACCTGCTGAAGCGGAACTAACAAGGGCCTACTACAAGCGACCGTAGTGAGATTTAACTGGACTAGTCAGCACAAAATCCGGCCCACAGAGTCTGCTGTAACCAGGTGTGAGAAGCTTTTAAATTCATTGTGACTGCCACTAAAGAATCCGTATACCTGCATTTTCTTGAGATTGGGGAAGTCTCCAGGGGAAATCTGGTGCTCTCTTTCTATGCGGCCGTAAATATCTCCCAGACTGGCGATCAATTCTTTTTTCTTGTTGTCCTTCCCAAACACTGTGGGCATCTCCCGCTTCAACGAGCTCATGATGTACGCATGAACCTGCACATGAATACAAAACAAACAAAAACATATTCAACATTCTCATACCCTAATCAGCAGACGTCTGTTTGTGATGTGTGTATGCACGTTCATATTTGCTATAAACACAGTAGGAAGTTAAAATCAACTTCCTCTCCAAACAGGAAGCAGGAAATAATCCACTTAGAGGCAAAAATCCTCATTTGTCAAACTCGATAAGTCGATGTTCTCCGAGTTCCCTAAGGAGTGGGGAGGGGGGAAGTGTGTCAAGGTTAGGTTGCTGGGTTGGGCAGGGATGACGGAGGGATAAAGGATGATGGATGGAATGGGAAACAGCATTTCGTTTTCCCACCCATCCCCTCAAAGTGGGACAGCGCCATTTTGCGTCCCTGCGGTTTCCAGATAGAATCCGCGTGTTGTTCTGGGGTGTGCTTTAAGGGAGCATGACAGCGTGATGATGTTGATGATGATGCAAAGTGATCACATCGAGCGAACGGTAATCTGTACCGTGTGTCTGTATTCCTACCTTGGTTTTAGTGCAATACATTTACATACAATACATACATACTTTTACAGGTTTTCTCAATGCTGTACACACTTAAACTGGAACTTTGCACACAATGGTGAAAACTTGAAGCGTGTGTCAGCAACAAAGCCTATTTCTGCAAAACCGCTTTGTTTTCACTCAAATGGCTATTCTAAGTCACATTTTTGCACAACTCTACATGCAAAATCATACATACACTCACCATTTAGCACAATTTTCATACTCAAGCCTTGTTTGTTCACTAGGTAAACACGGCCTTCAAATGCAATCTCTTAATTTCCATTTGGCCTCATGCCACACCTGCACAAACTCTGGTGTAACTTTTCAATGATCTGTCAGAGCATAAAACAGACCTCGGATCATTACATCCATTGTCCAGACTGACTAAGAATTTTCATGAGCTTTGAGAAGACATAAAAATTGCAGAAACTGCCGTAAGAAAAATGAAAAACCCTTTAAACAATGCTCAGCATGACTCATGATGGAACCTGAGCTGTGCCTGCGGCGTAAGTGGACCTCATCGGTAAAGTAAAGTAAATACAGGACAATACACTACATGTGCATTGAATCATACACAATAACAACACTCATAGTGATAACAGTTCACACGCTTTGCTGTACTAGGTTTAGCCAGCAAATGCTCTATTTATATGATGACATATTTACTGTATTCTATCATGGCAACAGTCTGTGTATTTGCTGTCAATTTTCAGCCTATTTTGGGATCCCCGGAAAGAAAAGAAAAGAAAAGTTCAAAAAAGGACAGAACGTTTTTATACACTGATGGTTGTTGTTTTTTTACACACCAGTATGAAATGAATGGTCAGACCTATTCATATGAGGCCTGTGTGAATCATTTAGATGGAAAAAGTCCATTTTGAGAAGAGAGTAGTGAATGCATAAATGGATTTTGCAAGATATGTGTTTTGTCAAAAGGTTTGTTTGTGGTTTGTGTGTACAACATGTTTTAAGAAATGGAGGTGTAGTTTCAGTAATCCTTTAAATTTCAAGCATCCAAAAGCAAAATCTATTACCAGATCGATGTGTGGACATTTAACTGACCATGCACAATACGCTAGTGAGTATTTAGCTCTGTTAGTGTCTTCAGCATTCTGTCCCCACCCTGGGAATAACAAGGACTGACAGCAGAAGGGACACACCTACAAGGGAGGGGGAAAAGAACGCCATCTCAGCCAATTAGTTGACAAGTTTCGCCTCGGAATGAGAAACTCTCATGACCATTAAATACCATGGGCACCACCAATCACCGTGTTTCATGTCGTCACTGGTATTTTGCGTGTTCACAAGCCGCGATAACGTCTGTGAAAACAGTCAACGTTTGTTCGATGCTGGTGCGTAAGCTAGCTAGCGTTTATGATAAATGTCACATTTAAGCTTGATGGAACGTTCCAGAAAAAGAAAACTGTACATTTGAATTAATAAACAAATGGAGGGGGGTTGTGGTGTTGTCATGTTTTAACCGCTCCCACAGTAGTGTACTTGGCTGTGATTTCTTTTGGAATGACAGAATTTCGATCATGCATGATCGAAATACGTAACGCGCAAAACACCCTGAATGATCAGCTAGCTCTCCTAACCACTTAAAACCACACCTCCAACTAATCAGTAACTGTGCTTCTTCTGTGGGTGTGTATATATACGGTATATATATATATATGTGTGTGTGTATGTCTGTGGTCATACCTTGGCTAGTCTCGCCCTCTTGATGAGATCGTTGAGTTTCCTGAGCGCTGCATTCCTCGGCAATGACTGTATGTCCTTGAACAGGTCCTGCTCCTCCGCCTCAAACAGCTTCCTATTGTCGGGGATCAGCAGGGGGTGGGACCAGAACGACCCGATGTAGACACGGATCACCTGCAGAGAGAGAGAGAGAATATAACATACCTCTGCGTGTTATGTCACGCATCTACATTGTACAGTCAATAATGTCTATGGAGATGGGTAAAGACTCTGTGGCCCAGTCCCAGGAAAGTTTGATTCACCCCCGACCATTGCCTACATTTGTTTTGCTGTACTGATTATTGATGTTTTGCCATACTTAAATGTTTCTACTGCCAATAAAGTTGATTTGAATTTAATTTAATTTCATTGAGAGAGAGACTGAGAGTGAGAGAGAGAGAGAGAGAGAGAGAGACAGACACAGAATAAGAGCGAAAGAGTGAGCGAGAGAGACAATATATTTCACTAGGTTACCTCTGGCGTGTTTACGATTTTGCCCAGGGACCACATCAGGGCACCGTACACTCTCATCAGCTGCTGGGTCTCTATCTGGTCTGCCTTGTTCAACACCACCCTTGAGCAAAGGAATAGCAGTAGAAACAACATTTGTTTTAAATAAATGCCTACATTGGTCCCAGAGGGAATCGAACCCCTAACTCTGGCAATGTTAATGCCACACCCTACCAGTTGAGCTAATCAGGACCAAACATCACAAACAACAATGTTGGACTAGTGTTGAAATGCAAAAAATGAAGTTTAAATGCAAACTTTAGTCTTTGTCTTGTGCTTCTTGGCATTTGAGACCACTGCGGGAACAATGAACAACAAAAAAAACGAAACAATAGCTTACAGTTCAGGGAACTATGTTTTGTGAGGTAACTACCAGATATGTACCTGATCTTGTCCTCGTGGTTCTTCAGGGCCTTGATCACGTCTGAGAACTCGTCAGAGATGTCCAGTTTATGGGCGTCGAATAGCAGTATGATCCTGTCCACGCGCTCCGCAAACCACTCCAGCACAGCAGCAAAGTCGTAACCTGGGAGGATTTTAATACAATATTCTCATTTTAAAAAAAGTATACAATTAGCAAATAATTGTGTAATGTCAGATCGCTAAATACAAAGTCTAAAAATGATTATCTAAAAAAAAGATCCTAGAATGCTCCAATTACTAGTTTGGTGTGGCTATGCTTTATGGGTAATGCAGTTTGAGGGTGTTTCACTCTTACCTGGAGACCCTCCACAGAAGACGAGATCAACAAGTGATGATTGAATGGAGAAGTTAGTGTGTTAAAGGCACCACAAGGACACCAGTAATGACAGATGGACAGAGTGGTAGTACAGTAGTAGCAGCAGTAGTGGTAGAAGTAGTAGGGATTTATGCGATGGTTAAGAGTTTATATTTACTGTCAGCAAACAAATGGGCAACAGCTAGTAGTAAGCGTTTGTATGTTATTGTAGTGTTTTGTTTTTTTAGATGATTCTTATGAACATCTGTCATTAAATTAATTCCACAGGTTTGTCAACAGGATTTTAAAGCATCCATATTGCATCCCTAATCATCGTATCACGTATTTGTAGTTGATTTTGAAACACAAAAGCTAAAATCTGTGATTGTAATTGTCAGAACACAGACCAACACCAAAAACAAACTTGAATATTATATGGTTTATTTGTTTGTAAGGGCTAATAACTGTTTAACTTACATCTGAAACCCTGCGTCACCATGCAGTTAACTTTTATTTAAGATCTTATTTTAAATATTTATATCCAAGGTTTGAACTGACAGCAGCAATTTGTGCTTGACAGCAATCTGTTATGGGTATATACAGTATATTGTTTATGCTGTCTGTACGAGAGGCCTATTGCCATATTTTGACAAAAACACTGCATCTTGGGGAAAGCTTCAAAGCATTAGCTTCAAATGATATCTTGATGAATTCTAGTGCATTATTTTTCAATACCACTCTCATTCCACAAAAAAAAGGTTCTATTTGTCTTTGAGCTTAATTAAGAGACTGTGTTAGCAATGTTAGCATAACATAAACATGAGCCCGCCAACACTACGAACACTCAAAGACAAATAAACAAATGTTTGGTGAAGAAAACAATGACCAAAATTCTATATCTCAAGTTATCATCTCATTTTTTGACAGGTTGACGCACAAATCTACGATACCTCCGTAACGACATCTACGTAGCCTGCTATAGCATGAAAGCTCCTCTTTCATATCTGGATGTAAACATACAATGAATGGCTGTTAAAATAAACAAAATGAAATGAGGGACAACAAATAAAAACAAAAATCATGCGCAACCAATGAGACAAAGATGGAACAATGGATGCTATACATGCACACAAACACACACACACACACACGCACAAACAAAACCTCACACAAAGACACACACATTCTCCCGTGATAACACAGCTGTGCTGCGTCAGAGGTAAAATGTTTCTTTTATAAAAGGACAGTGATAGTGAAGGTCACACTGCATCGACACCCTCCTCCCAATTGTTTGCAAAACAGAACCGTTCCTGGGGGTTGTTCACCCTCATGTCCACATATCGAACGGCGAAGTCTTAAGTTATGATGCACACATTCTCCTTGTTATGTGACAACTCTTGCAATTAATGTCGAAAATACATTTTACAACATGAATCATGGAGCGATTCCTTTTCGTCAGCCATTGAACTAGATGGAATATACTTTAACTATTTTTGTTTTCCTGTTTGTATCCGCACACAGACAAACTCATGAAATAACAACATTATTAACATATTAAGGCCCACATGATAAATAGCAACTACCGTCCATTAGGCAATGGACAATTTAACAAATACAAAGAACAAAGAACAAAAAGAACATTACAAAACCCTGTCATGAAGCGATGGCAGAACCATCCAGAAAACCAAACAATGTGTTTCCACCATGCTAGTTGAAGTAGGATAGGCCACAATCACGTGAGGCAGGTATTTGTATTGTACACAGTGTACGTAATGGTTGATTAAATTAGCTCTCTATCTGACATTAATGATTCCCTTTGGACAACATGCTTCAAGTCAATGTGTGTGCATGTGTAGACGTCAATGTGTGTACAAGTCAATGTGTGTAGCTCCGTTTTGAGAATCAATACCCACTAAGTGCTTGAAGGATGAGTGTCTCTGAGTGCTGTTATTAGGATATTGATAGAGACGACACAGGATGCTTGGCAAAAACAAACAAATATACATGACACCAGAGGTGAAACGGTAGGAACATTTCAGATAATAGTGACAAAATGATCACGTTATCAGTAATCGTGGTATTGTTCATGCACAGCACAGGTTATGTGCTGAAACTGTTCAAAAACAACTGATCTGTCTTTTCCACAGGCGCGTTTCTTATTCATAAACATATTGGCGTCATAACTGATGTAAATAGTTACCGGTTTCACGATAAACCACGGTAAACTTCCTGACAGTTAATATTACCGTTTCAATAAACGTCACGGGAAGGCGAGAAAAATGGAGAAGATACTACGCAAGATACTATACTACTGTATACTTCTCCAAGATACTATCCTACTGTATACTTCTCCAAGATACTATACTACTGTATACTTCTCCAAGATACTATCCTACTGTATACTTCTCCAAGATACTATCCTACTGTATACTTCTCCAAGATACTATACTACTGTATACTTCTCCAAGATACTATCCTACTGTATACTTCTCCAAGATACTATACTACTGTATACTTCTCCAAGATACTATACTACTGTATACTTCTCCAAGATACTATACTTCACCACTGTGAAGGGAATTTATTACACACAGGGCAGCGCAGAAAGGACAGAGGGATGGTAAAATGAAATATGTTGAGGAATAAATTCAGAGCTAGACGACAGAAGGGGACAGGGAACGTAAGAGTGAGTTGTGGAAAGAGCGACGTTTGCTACCCATTCATTTGCATAAAGCTTTTGTCCACGTTCGTGGTTGTTACGGAAACGTGTGCGTTTCGCTGTGGGAATGCCGGCGTTCAGACAGACATACCACCCCTAAAGAAAGCAGTGTGCTTCTATTGAAAGGAATTCTGCATAATTTAATATAATTTGGTTCGCTTATGGACAGACAAATGTAAGCCACGTAAAGAATCTTCTTTCCCTGCAAATTCTTCTTCTTTTTTTTTTTTTACAGTTGAGACCCATGACGAACCCATGGCAAATAAATAATCCATTTTATTTCAATGAGGAAACCCTTGTTTTGGTAATGAATGTGTAACTACCCCTCTTAGCTCAGTGTCAATGAATAAGCAATGAATAAGCAATTTCATTATTTGGCTAGTCAACAATATACAATGTCCCACTCATGTTTCAATTAAAAGTTGAAGATGGGTTTGAAGGTCAAATGTCATTTATTTTGTTATGGTGTTCACAATACCCTATTATAGACAATGTTATGTGCATACATCTAACTCAGAGAGTGTGTGTGTGTGTGTGTGTGTGTGTGTCTGTCAAAGCTTGTTTTTTCCCCCTACTTCCTGATGTCTAAAAAGCACGGAGCATGATGCTATTGATAGCTGACGTGCACTCTCACACACACACACACACACACACACACCACACACACACACACACACACACACACTTTACACACACACACACACACACACACATATACACACACACACACAATGCTGACACAGCAGATCACAGTGATTACAGGGTGGTAAAATCTATGCTGTTACAAAGAACATACAGGAAGGGAAAAACTGCATGTGTGTGTGTATGTGTATGTGAGTGTGTGTGTGTGTTTTACCTCGACTGATTCTCTGCTTTTCGCCTGACAGAATCCCTGGAGTGTCGATCACACTGATGCTTTCCAGCACTGGATTAGGCAGCTGGGCACACACAAACCTAGAGTCATACGCACACACACACACATACACACACACACGCAGACGCATGCAAATTAGAGAACAATAGAGATACATAAGGTGTGGACATGTGGACAGGAGACAGGAGACATCTGCAGAGAGGATAGACGGATAGAGGATGTGGACGGTAGAGAGGACGGACATGTGGACGGTAGAGAGGACGGACATGTGGACGGTAGAGAGGACG
>OMKP01088835.1:0-11588 GCA_900302375.1 Bathygadus melanobranchus | reverse complement strand
CTGTGGTCCAATCACATTCAGCGTACCGTCATTTCCATGACAACGGAGTTGTTTTACGAAAAGTTTTTTTTAAACTTTATTTACACAATGGAATTTATAGCTGTCAATCTGCGCTGTCAGTTCTATTCCGTTGTGTAAATAAAGATCCTATTATAATTGTTTAAAAGCTTGACTGACCTTAATAAACGGACCTTTGTCATATTGAACATTTTCTTTCTGGACCTTTAACATTTTTATTTGAGTACCCCTGACGTATGTCTTATTTGCCGTATGTCGGATCTGCTACTGGCCCGGCCCGCCTGTCAATTTTAAAACCCAGTGTGGCCCTTGAGCCAAAATGTTTGCCCATCCCTGGTCTATACCCAAGCATAACCGAATAAAATGACCTGAACGTGTCAGTTGAGTCATCAGTCACGACCACAGCGCTACCAAGTGTCTCAGTGTACCACTGGTGGTAGGTGGTAGGTACTCACTAATATCAAGGTAGCTTTAGTTCAGATAATGAACCCATGACAACAATATTTAATTCGACTTTAAAAACACTAAAATACACAGACATGTTTGGTGGTTTTTTATTTCTGTTCGTTTCAGTGCAAAACGGAATGATTTACAAATTGAGAAGTAAAAAAAAAAAGGGGCAAACATTGTTCAGTAATCAGTGAGAACAGTGAGTCGAAACGTAATCTGTCCAAATTGTGGCGGTGTCGGCGTTGAGTGGTGACAAATAGAAGAAGTAGAAGAAGACATTTGCAGGTGTCAACGGTTCAACTGCTCTGGAATTACAAGAGAAAAACACAAAACCCAAATTGGTCAGAATTAACCAGTACTGTAAATGTTGAACCACAATGAACCAGAACTGTAGATGTTGAACCACAATGAACCAGAACTGTAGATGTTGAACCACAATGAACCAGAACTGTAGATGTTGAACCACAATGAACCAGAACTGTAGATGTTGAACCACAATGAACCAGAACTGTAGATGTTGAACCATAATGAAGCAGAACTGTAGATGTTGAACCATAATGAACCAGAACTGTAGATGTTAACCATAATGAACCACAACTGTAGATGTTAACCATAATGAACCAGAACTGTAGGCCTTTTGGGCTTAAGCATCTTGATCAGGTATGCAGACTGGGGTTAGAACCAGAACTCTGAGTCACCCTAACCACTCGACTATACTGCCACAAGCCTAATTAAAACACAACGTTGCAACCCATTTGCCTGAATATTTTCTCAACAGTAGAATAATTCAGCTGTGAGCTAGAGCTACTGCACCATGGAAATATGGTTGATGCAAATGTTGGTCATGATTTGAATTATGAACCATTTCATATCCAGTACTTTAAAAACTAGTACCTGATCTAAACAGATCACTTTCACCACAGAAGTTAAATCATCATGATTAATTAACCATGATGTATCAATAACCCAGTAACCCTTGTCAACCCAGTACCCTCATAATTGATCCAACCATGAATTAGTCATATCAAAAAAGGAGTACATTGGCAGGAGTGTGTTAGGGAACTTAAAATGTTATTTCAATGTAGCAGTTTTATTTTTAACCAATGTATCTGCAGGTTTCAACCAGTTTCCATTGAAGACTTGTTCAGTTTTAATACCACTTGCTTACAACAAAAGTATCCTGCCAGCACTATCATGGCAGTACAGTGGTCAGCACAGCTTGTGCATGACGTGGGGTGCAAATACATACTTTCACATAGAATACATAAATGTTTGACATTTATTGATTTATTATACTGGTGATTTATTATTTTTCCTCTAGTCGCAAAAAGACTTATGCAAATTATATTTAAGACTTTTTAATGTCCCTTAACAGTCTTATTAATACTTTTAACACCTCCACAGGTACCCTGCTTTCAACACACTATTGTTCTCTCTGCCATAAGTGTGTACCTTTATTGTGTAGAGAATAGACTTAAGACAAGATGCTGGACATACCTGCAATGTTTGAGACATGAGAGGTGGGGTTCAAATGGTTTCAACCGATGAAGTTCATCACGACAAGATGGAGGACGGTGTGAGCAAACAAGAAGTCAGCGAAGGCCCTCTCAGGGGAGACCGACTGGAACTCGCCCTTGTTCTGTGGGTTGATCTGAATGCGAAGGCACACTGTAACACACAAACAAACAGACAAAATACAGTATTGGCTGCGTGCAACATTTGTCAAAATGTGTCTAAGTACAGCTGGCACAGTTTTGAGGACAGTGCCTCCCGGGAAAACCCATGTTTGCGTTCACGTTTGCCTTGCCAACTTAATTCATATTTGCTAAAGGGAGGAATGAGTGAGGAAGACCTTTATCTGTGTGATGATGGTTTGAATAGATGCTAGGGATGTATGTTTGGTTATTGTTTAGATCCTTATGTTAACGGTAAAGTTTGGAAATGCATGCTACAGTCATGTTATATTAAAATCAGTGTTATTGACTTTCAACTCTGCAGTGTGATGTACTGGTAACCAGTACGTGGTCCAGTTCCGCCATCGAGAAATTGGACTTAGTTCCATCCAGTGGATTAGTATTTGATGGAGCTATATCGTCCAGCAACCCAAGCTGAAATAATAATCAGGCACAACCAATGAAATAGTTTTAGGGAACACCATTAAAAGCCCAGTGTCAGGTTGGCACAGCTACTGGGGACCACGCGTCACCAACCCCATGAATACCCGCGGCTCCACAACGCACAAACAAACCACACGTTTCCTCCAAATACACGATTTACCTGCGAGAATGAATGAGCCGACACACGAGATGAAGCCTGATAAGAAGCTATTGAAGGGGAAGGTGCCGACGAGCAGACAGTACAGGAACTGCAGAGCCCCCGTTAGCAGAATGTACAGCAGATACGCGTCCACTACTTTGAGCTTGTTGAGCGTCGTGGTTGTGTATTCCTCCAGGAACCGGGAGACAACCGATAGAACCGAGTTGGACATGATTTCGGGTCGGCTTTGCGGACTAATTTAGAAGAAAATGTGCCAATATAGAGTTTCACAGTCTCTTCCTGCTCCGAATGAATGACGTGTCAGAGAGAACGGAAGAGGGTTCGGTGTTACGAAGAATACAGTCCGACTCCGCAGGCGTGCTACAAAGAATACAGTCCGGCGTGCGTCCTAAACACATACAAATCTCCGCCCATTGCAGTCAGCTGATCACAATTACACAAGTTACGGCATTTTGGATGTATTGAGTAGTTGACACGTTATTGGACAGTAAATCACAGTTTGATCGAGGTATTTTTTATGAACGTTTGCCACCAACGAGTGTCTTTCGATGGATCCTATTCAAGACGACGAGGAGTAAGACTGATCTGTTGCTTTCTTAGGTTGTACTGCCGTTTCTTAAGAATACGCCTAAACAAATATTAAACATACATTTGACCGTAGCCTACAGGTCGCACGGTGCTGTTAACATCGGACCGTTCTGTGTTTTAGACTGTGAATGTTTGTATGTTTGTTTTTGTTGTTCGTTGTCCGATGAGACCGACCGGTTTTAGTTTTACAAGGTAATTAATAGGTAATTAATTGACTCACCGGTGCGCTTTAAATGGCACTTCACAAAACCGTGGGGATGCGCTCAGTCTCCCAAACCGTAGGATAAAATGCACCTGGCCAGTGTGCACAAAACAAAGATCTATCGAGACGTGTACGTTGTCCAGATTGTGTTTTCCCCCGACATTGGCGTGGTGACCATGCATTCTCGATGCTTTCCAGGCCCAGTTCGTTATCGGGATGGTGGCCGTCGTGGCGGCCAACCTCCGCGGCCATTCTGAAGAGCACAGAGGCCAAGATCCTCGCCCGTAAGCGGTGTAACCGGTTTATCCCGGTTTTATTGTAATTCATTTCCTAATGACAGTTGTGTGGTTATTGCACAATGTGCTGCTTGTTGCAGGTATTCAAAACGACATGTGGGCCAGGTTTGTGACCCTTCCGAACCAGGAGCGAATATGGACCCTCACTCTGACCAACAGGTCGGCTCCCAAACCCACACAGCAAGGTGTGAAATTGTTATTATACTGTCATTATACACCCATGAACCTCCCTGGCTCCAGTATTCAAGAGGTGGTTGGTGAAATCAGTTGTGACTCTGGTTGTATTATTAGTTATTCTGTTGTGAGACATACTTTTCTAAGTTAAGGTCTCAGAATACTAACATCGAATGGAACAAGCATTTCAACCACAGCCACTCTGCTTGAGTATTGCTTTGTCACATGCTGCCTACTTCCCTACTTGGCTTCCTATAAATCTCTTCTCTTTGATGAGCGGTTAACGAGAAGAGTATATTACTATAGATATACTACTATACTAAGAAAGTACAATTAAATAATATTTCAACAACAACAACAACAACAACAACATGTTTTCACATTATAAATAATAAGTATTCTAATAAGAAATAAATGTTTTCTCATTTCAAGTAATATAAGGGCTGCATTTAAAAATAAAGTACATGAGAGCTTTTGAAAAATATGCATCTTGAAATAAAGTGCTTTTATTGAAATCTAAAAACAACTCAACAACTGAACAGCTTTAACACCTCCTTTTCTCTTGCCCACTCCCCCACTGTCATCTCCCGTGTGTGTGTGTGTGTGTGTGTGTGTGTGTACCTCCCTCACTGACTCAAGTTGCAAGGCTTATCGGAATGCACAGATTTGGCTGTTAGTAGCATCACGTGAGATGATGTTTTGATACAGATAGAAGCGTGAGATACTTACACATGCAATTGGTCTACAAGTTTCCTGGGTTGCTAAACCAGTACCGTAAAGGCTAGTAAAGCTGTGCCAGCTAAAATATAAATGCTTCGTCAAAATGTAACAGTTCTCAATAATTTATCGGTTATAGGTCCTTGTCTGGATAGGACAGCATCCGGGTCTGGACCCGGACCATGCCTTTTGGTGGACAAGGGGTTCAATGCCCTCACTGTATTGTACGGTACTTTGGGTAAAAACCAATGTATAACAGGGACAGCTAACTCTAGCCCTTACGGTGTTTGGCTCCCACCCAAAAGGTTGTGGGTGTGAACCCCAACAACTGCAGTCTACTTGTAGTCATCCTTGAGCAAGAAGCAGAACAGTCAGTGTAAGTCGATTTGGATGAAGCCATCAGCTCCATTACATGTCAATGGCTTCATAACGGTTTCTTTTACATTGGGACCAATTTCAAATGTTTTTAAATCTTCCAGCGAGACTGTAAGTGACTATAAAGCACCCTATATAATCACCGTGCCGTAACATTAGTGTGGACGCCCAGGTTGCGCACTTCAAAGCTTCACATTTTCAGCTACGCAACAAATCACCGCATGAACCACGACTATAAATTGGGTCTCAGTCTGCTCAACGACTAAAGGACTCAGTTGTCTTAGTGGGGGCTGCAGAAGGCAGAGACAAGAAGAAGATTCAAAGTGACAAATAACACTTTGAATCTTTGAATCTTGAATCTTCTTGTCTCGGTCTTCTGCAGCCCCCACTAAGACCCCGTTGGTGATGGTCCACGGGTTTGGGGCGGGGGTGGGCCTGTGGGTGCGGAACCTGGACCCGCTGAGCCGCTCGCGGTCCCTCCACGCCTTCGACCTGCTGGGCTTCGGCCGGAGCTCCAGGCCCTCCTTTCCGGGCGATGCAACCCAGGCAGAGGAGCAGTTTGTCAACTCCATAGAGCAGTGGAGGCAGTCCCTGGGCCTGGAGGCCATGATCCTGCTGGGACACAGCCTGGGAGGGTACCTGGCTACGTCCTACGCCATCCGCTATCCATCCAGGTAACCCTCGCCCTCCCCCCACCCACTGTTTTTAAAGGGGCCCTATTGTACCTACCAGGTGTGGTGGTAGATTTTAGCCATTAACAAGGTATTTCACAAGTGGTGATGGATGAGTCCACCTATCAGTTGGTACAGTCCACTAGCTGAGCCGCTGACCTGTTTGAGGGGGGTCACCCAGTAGACTGTACCAACTGGTGGCCTGTACCATTCATCCCAGCTGTTCTAGCTGTTGTCTTAACTAAAGGTGTTTTTAAAGGGTTCATAATAGGCTTTAGGAATACTAACAGACCCTGTATTATTGCTAAAAGTCTGTCATTAAAAAAAGAGGAGATCCCAAAATAAATGCTAACTCAAGGCGAACATGTTGGGTGTTTCAGAGTGAAGCACCTGATCCTAGTGGAGCCATGGGGCTTCCCCGACCGGGCCCAGTCTCAGGCTGCCGAGGCCCAGGGGACGGAGGTGGTGAAGAGGCCTTCCCTGCCGCTCTGGGCCAAGGCGGCAGTGGCCGTGCTGCGCTTCTTCAACCCCCTGGCGGTCATACGGGCAGCGGGGCCCTGGGGTAAGACACGCTGGGACTAGCAGGTATATGATGGGGGGGGGATGCACTGCTGGTTGTGATTGTAGCATGTTGTCGCATATAGTAGCATATTGCAAGAGTGGTGGAGAATGACTGGGTGTGCCTTATTATATCGTAGCACGCTTTAACATATCGCAGCATGTCGTAGCATATCTTAGCACGTCCTAGCATGTCACGGCTACACCGGTGGTTTCATTGTCTCCGGGCGGGTCTGGGTACTCCAGGTCCAGGGCTGGTCAGCAGATTCCGGCAGGACTTCAAGAGAAAGTTTGAGGATCTGTTTGACGACGACACCATGACACAGTACATCTACCACTGCAACGCACAGACGCCCAGGTGACCCTGGCCACACGCGTTGGTTCAGCTAACATAAAATCCATTCTACAGGTCACCCATTATTTGTGCATACATGAATAAATCCCCTGTAGTCGGGTGAACTTGCCCCACCTTGATTGTTAAAAATGTTGCAATCAAAAATAGATAATGTTTGATTTCAGCGAGACCGTTATGTAAATAATAATAAAAAACAAATAAAAAGATAAGATGTACATATACATAATTACTTAAACATAAATATGACTCACCTCCATCCACCACCACCCCCTCCTCCTGCTCCTCCACCTCCCTGCTGGGCGCGGCAGTGGCGAGGTGGGATACTGGGCCATGATGGAGTCCCTAGCCTGGGCCAAGAGACCCATGCTGCAGCGGGTGGACCAGCTGCCGGCCTCCCTGCCCGTCACCATGCTGTACGGAGACCAGTCCTGGATCAGCAGCTCCTCCGGCCACCAGGCAGCCAAGATCAGGGACAAGGCCTACACCCGAGTACTGGTGAGTAGGCGTGGGTGGATTGACAGGGTGGATTGTGATGGTGGTGATGTGGGAGGTGGTGTTGGGGGCTGATTGTGATGGTGGACGCAGGGAAGTTTAGCGGTTGTGTGAGCCCAGAGTCTATGCAGAGTCCTAGGCGTGCCTCCTGTGCATTTTGCCTTCATGTAAACTCAGATCCAGAAGTTACACAATGCTATAGCCAAACTTTTGTGGGGGGAGACTCCACAGAGCCTGCCCCAGAAACCAGCAAGTGCAAGGGGTGGAGTCACGTTTTTTGAGATATTCGTCCGGACTCGGAGAGAAACCCATTTGAGAGGGGCAAGATGGAGGTTTCAGAAGACTATTTTAACCAATGTGTTAGTTAGACCTCCAGTACGATGAGCTGGTGACAGTGCTGTAGAAGAGGCACTCGGTGCCCATCGCTGGGGCCTCGTCTCTTATGACAACAGGTTCTGTTAACTTATGCTAACAGGTTCTGTTAACTTATGACAACAGGTTCTGTTAACTTATGACAACAAGTTCTGTTTTTGCCCAGTAGTAATTAGTTTATTTTCTTTTTTGAAAAATCGAAGCCATGACAGCATAATCGACACACATATAACCTTTTTACTCCCGTCCAATCGATGGTCGGCCGTATCAGGTTGACAACATGATTGGTCGAAACAAATTTGAAGCCCCATTCAGACCCAGATTTGAATTGCTGGTTAGTCTCCAGGTAAATGTTTACATTAGACGCCATATTTACTGCAGTGTATTTATCTCACTCTCTCTAGCTGATAAGAAGCGCCTCTCACCATGTCAACAACGACCAGCCAGAGGTCTTCAATAAAATGGTTGAACAAATATGCAACTCAGTTGACTGAACAGAGAGGCCAGCCTACTGGCTGAAAGGTACGCTCTGTGTGCATATAGTGGATGATTGGGTAAGACCTGGTCACCTATTGATCTGATAAGCAGAACCTGATACTATGCTCTGGAAAAATACTGCCACTAGAAGTTATCTAGTCATTTATAAACGTTTTGCATTCACTTTTCTTATATACTATATGTGTGCATGTATATAAAAAAAATGTGTATTGTTTTGTTTTTCCTAAATGCTATTTATTCATGATGAATAAGTGTGTGCTCATTCCATGGTATGACTTAAATGATGTAAATGGTGTTTAACTGTACATTGTTTTGACATATTTGGATACAAAAGCTCTATTTTTTAAACTACTGAACGCTGCCTCAATCTGGCGGCAGAAGCTGGAGTGCTAGCCTTGTCTTCTATGGCTTCCATGTCACTGTATACCTCTGACCACTTGTTTGTATTGTATTTTATGTTGTGAAATGTAAAAAAGTTAAATCAATAATAATAAAAACTAATCTTGATTTGTCCTTCTGTCAGATCAATAGTTTTAGTTTTCTATGTTTTTTGTTTGCTGTTCCATTTGTGGATTTACTGCTGCCAGTTCAGTGGTTTTAACCTGTGAAACCGTTAGATCAACCGCGTAATAACGGTAAATACATACAAGTCTACGGCGTCGCCACTAGAGGTCAGTAAAACATTATCTTACTTCGAGGAGCGACGCAAGCCAGGGCATTGTTTGAACCCTCTCTCACATGATGTGAAAAGCTGCTTCTGGATGTGAGTCACATTCCGAGATAGACACGTAGTTATTTTCTCTCTTTTTAGATCACGGTTACATACTTTGAGTTGTACTTGCAAATAAATGTGTTCTTTCAGAGGGAGGGGCAAGTTACAGGTAGGCACATGTTCCCCCTAAGATCCCAAATGCTGACCTTCCTTCCACACCTTCAGTGTTAAAACAATCATTCATAATGAATAACCCACTGGCCATCGTTTGGTGTGTATTTGTTTTTTTATGAGCAACGCAACAACACAAGTAAAGTAAAAGTTAAAAAAACAATGCAGTTGGATAAATAGGGTGTTAAATATTATTAAATAACTTCACATTTGGTTTTAGTGGCTGAGAAGCAGGGCAGAGTCAAGGGAAGTGTTACTGTGTTGTACAAGCAGTAGAAAGTATTTGACAATGAGCAAACAAACGAGTTATAACATAATACTGACGTCAACTTGTTCAACATACAATCATATCACATCAGGTAGATGTCATAGCAACACTGTTTTTATGTTTATTTTACTGCATTGTAACTGGTGGTTCTTACGCAAACACAATCTCATAATAAGCCTACACTTCATTCTCGGCCGATGGCATATAGTGTAAAAAAAACACAAAATGTGTCTTATAATGCTTTCAAAAAACCTAGACTAGTCTAATAGTTCATATATTTGTTGTCTTGTGACGTGCTCGTCCTTCGTGTGAGCTGTTCTTTGGGTTACCAGCGTTGTGTTCACCCACAGTGCAGCTTCAGTAACAGTGCAAGCGTTTAGTCTTAAGTCAAGTAGATAATACTACAATACATATCGCCACATGCTTCTGTGTGACCTCACAGCGATAATGGCTACATTAGTGGCAACTTCATTGTTAAGGTCCATTGTTACAAGCGCCTCGTTATCAGTTTTTGTCCCATGAATAATGTGAGACAGTAGAAAATGAAATACAATGGCCAAGTTAAACGACAATAATAACAACTCGATGTTAATCATTCATCCAAAATGGATGTCATGTCCACAGCCTGACCTTGTGCAAGAGACCTAACCCCCTGCCTGCTCCTACCTGACCTGTATCTGAATGGCATCACTTCAGATATAGTTCTATAGTAAAACGGTACATCTGAAAAGGTTCTGGGTTCAATACCCCACATATCTGTATTGACTAAGTGGCTTTGGATAAAATCCTTGATATTTACAGTACAATTTCACACACGATGATGACACTGACTCGATGTCAATGTCAGAGGTTCAACCACTGTGGTATAAAACCCAGCAGGGTGTACGGGTGAGTGGAGGAAACCTTCCCAGAGCTTCAGGCCTCCAGCACCAGGACATCGGCCACCCCGTGGACCTGACTGAGCTGCTTACAGTCCAGGGACGCCACCAGCTTCCTGGGGCCTGGCTGGGTGGGAATGAAGTGCTCCGTCAGCTTAACCGTGGAGTGGCCACTCACATCCCTGCAGGAGGCGGGGAGAGGAGGAGGAGGAGGAGGACATGAGAGAGGGGAGGTCAGAGGAGGTGTCACAAACATTGAACGGGAGGAAGGGCCGGTTGGAGAGGAAATCCAGAATTTCCCATCTGGGATTAATAAAGTATTATCTGGGGATGAGTTGTTGTGTTTGTGTGTGTGTGTGTGTGTGTGTGTGCGCGTAACAGTGTGTATAAAGAATCTTCTTACCCCACGACCACTGTGTGGCCCTTCTGTAAGCCCAGCCCCTCCACCCTGAACACCACCCCCTTCAGGGTCCTGGGCAGTGGGTTGGTGAAGGTGATCATAGCTGCCATCTCCTTACCCACCACTGCATCTCCCAGAGGCTGTCGACACAGAACCAGTCAGTCAGACACAGAACCAGCCAGTCAGACATAGAACCAGTCAGTTCAAGATAAAACCACTCAGTCAAACACACAACCAATCATTTAAGGAAAACCAGTTAAACCCACCCAGTCACACACAAAAGCAAGGCTAACAGAAAACTAGTCAGTCAAAAAGAACCTCAGAGTAAGACTAAATATTGATATATATATTGATATTTCAATGTCTTACTACATGTTTAGATGAACAGGTAAATAAAGTGACCTAAATAGTGAAGCAGTACTAACAGCTAACACCATGCTATGTCACACACAACCCATGATACACACTAGCTCTTCAAAGGGCCCTACCTTGATGTCCAGGTCGGGTGTGCGCAGCCTGAAGGTGGTCTGGTTGGCCAGGACCTGCTGGGTCTCGGAGACCCGGCCAGACAGGGTGAGCATCAGAGCCGCCTGGTCCACCAGCTGGTCCTGGTACTGCTGGTAGGGCAGCACCCAGTCAATGGTCTTCTCTGTTGGGTACGACACAGAACCATTAGTAAAGACACATAGGACAAGCTGGTTAGTCTACATGTAGGCATCCTGGAGCAACATGCCCTATAACCGCAGACCGTAAGACGCTTAGAATAAAAACATCTGCTAAATGACTAAATATAGTCAGGTCATCCACTTCAGAGATGCCTGACTTTTAACTGTCATAGTTTCCTGTGCATCACTGTTAAATCCTGCTTTTTAACAGAATAAATAGTAAAATATGAATCAATTTAAGATATGCTTGAATATTAACTGAAGTTGAGTTTTCCTACCCTAACCCTAACCCTAACCCTTTTCTTGTTTGCTAGAAGACTAGAAGAATAGTAAACTAGTATCAGCCCTCACCCTCACCACCTCCACCCTCACCACCTCCACCCCCATCACCACCACCACCTCCCCCTCCACCACCTCCACCACCCTCACCACCACCACCCTCACCATCATC
>OMKP01088814.1:0-11026 GCA_900302375.1 Bathygadus melanobranchus | reverse complement strand
AGGCCACATACGGGGTTGGGCTGTTTAATCCGGCCCGTCTAGGATTTACAAAATTGTCCTAAAGACCGCATTCATTTCATCTTTTTTCTGCAATACCCTGCGTTTCAGTTGATTCCACTAGATGGCACACTCCAAACACTACCGACCGTTGCTAAAGCCTAAGAGTCTATCATCTCTACACAGATATCCACTCTTCATGTTTGCCATTGCATTGAGTCACACTAATTTAACAATGAATGGACCAAGGAAAAGAAAAGTCGACAGTGAGTGCCGAGTTTTTAATAAAGAGTGGACAGCTAAATATTTTTTCACCAAAGTCCGATCAAAGGCCGTATGTCAAGGATCCTCAAAGTCCGGACTCTGGTCCGGATCCGGACCGAACCACAACTGTCTCCGGACTCTGATCAAATGATACTTTTCATATGTATTATATGTATTATCTGCGAGACATCGCTGCAACGCAACGAGTCAAAATTATCTGCTTTCTCCACTGCAAGCAGCGCTCCGCTTGTCCGTCTGTGTGAGGAAGTCTACTCTGCTGTGGTCCAATCACATTCAGCGTACCGTCATCTCCATGGCAACGGAGTTGTTGTTTTGTTGTCTTAAGAGTTTTTTTTAAACTTTATTTACACAATGGAATTTATAGCTGTCAATCTGCGCTGTCAGCTCTATTCCATTGCGTAAATAAAGTTTAAAAGTTAAACAGCGCAGAACAGTTTATGAGTTGACAGCACAGCTAGTTTTGTCAGCAATTAGCTAGTAGCCTAGATTTCGAACGTGAATCAAGATAAAATGTCATATTCAAAGGTGGACAGAAAAGTCGACAGTGAAAATCATCAATTCAAAGAGGAATGGATTGCAAAATATGCATTCATCCTCCCTCCAATGAGCACCAAACCGATGTGCTTAATATGCCAAGAAACAGTAGCTCTTGTGAAGAGTGCCAATTTGGAACGCCACTATGAAGTTATTTTGAAGCGACCTTTCCTCAAAATTCAGAGGTAAGAAGCACAAAAATCAATGGGATGAATGGTGGTTTGTAGATCCTATTATACTTGTTTAAAAGCTTGACTGACCTTAATAAACGGACCTTTGTCATAGCGAACATTTTCTTTCTGGACCTTTAACATTTGTATTTGATTAGCCCTGCCGTATGTCTTATTTGCCATATGTCGGATCTGCTACTGGCCCGGCCCGCCTGTCAATTTTAAAACCCAGTGTGGCCCTTGAGCCAAAAAGTTTGCCCATCCCTGCTGTAGGCCAACACCTCAGGGCTGTCTGATGTCAAACATGCTGGTCATAAAATAAACCGTTTGTATTTGAAGGCTGTTATAATTATTCATATTATTGTATTTATTATATGAACTAAACAAAACGGTATCAGAACCAAAATCAAAAGCCAAAAATCTAAACGGTGTATGCCTACACCAAAGGAACGTCCATGGACACAATGCTATCATGTGAACATGGAACAGAACCTCTGAGGGTTCTGGCAGTCTATGGGTGTACCTAATAAATAGAAACATTTGTGTGTTCCAGCACGGTGTTTCTGATGGGTCCTCTGACACAGCTAAAGAGAATGTGTGCTAAAGAGAGAGCCCTGGCAACCATCATCATGTTGGTTAGTATCCACAGGCGCCCTTATTATGGGGTACAGAGGGCTGTTAGGGGTACAGGGTTATTATGGGGTACAGAGGTCTTTTGGGGGTACAGGGTTATTATGGGATACAGAGGGCTATTAGGCGGTACAGGGTTATCATGGGGTACAGATGGCTGTTAGGAGTACAGGGTTATGTGGGGTACAGGATTATTATGGGGTACAGAGGGCAGTTAGGGGTACAGGTTATTATGGGGTTCAGAGGGCTGTTAGGGGTACAGGGTTATTATGGGGTACATTGTGATTATGGGGTACAGAGGGTTATTATGGGGTACAGATCATTGGGTGCAGGGTTATTATGGGCTACAGATGGTTATTATGGGGTGCCAGGTTGTTATGGGGTACAGGGTTATTATGGGGTAGAGGGCTATTATGAGGGTTAGGTTCTGACATTTTTCTTTCCTCTCTATTGTAGACCTGCCTGGTGTTGACACTGTGTGCAGCATTCTGGGTGAGACACACACACACACATAACATGTCATGGTAAACTGTACTTTTTTACTATTTTGGTCCAAATATAAACAAACAGATGTGATCTCCACTCATTCTAAGTTCTGTCGTATCAAATTAGTTTGGTGGTATCGATTTATTGTGCCATGGCAACTACTAAACATCACACAATTCTAATTGAAATTAAAACTGGGAAAGAAAGACTTATAATGAGCACCAGCATGGCTGGTGAAGAAGGAAAAAGTGGCTGATTAGACTTTTCACTTCGGGTGATTTTGATAGTAGTGAATGATAGCATTCTCACTTTATAGGCAATTATATAGGCCTACGTGAGGAATTATAAAAAAGAATGAATTACGTTAAACAATCACAACTGATTACAACTGGGAAAGCACAGTTTGCACCCCTAACAATTAATAGTTAGAATAGTATTCAGTTAAGGTATATTTGATTGAAGATATTTTTTTAATTTCAAATCATGGTATTTAATTATTTAGTTTCAAAGGAAAAAACTCAGTACTGAGCCATTTCCAGCAAACCTTTGTCAAGATTCTTTACTGGTTTTGTTTCACTATTTGAATGAGTGACTGAAATATAATTTTATTTTATAATGAATGTTTTCAGCAAGTTGATCACAGGTGGGATGAGATGGATTTTTTATTTACATTATTGTTTGATTTTAAACACAAGTTACTACCCGTGGTATCAAAATTGGTATTGTATCCAAGTTCAGTATTCTGGAATTGTGACCTGGAATTGTGAGATACAACAAGACTTAACACCCCTTCTCTTTCCTCAGTGGAAAAACAATGGACTTGCTCTACTTTTCTGTGTTTTACAATTTCTGGCATTTGCCTGGTGAGACAACACACACACACACACACCTTCCTGTTTGGGTGCGTTTGGTTTGCGGGGTGGAGTTTTTACTGCTTTGTTGTCTGTTACAGGTACAGCCTGTCATATATCCCCTTTGCAAGGTAACACACACAATACGCACACACACATACACATGGTTAAATGTAGCCTACATCTGTAGGCTACATTTATACATGTAAAACGTGAAGGTTTTTAAACGTATTGCGAGATACTTATTTATAAGATAGATATTTAGGTTTACTGTTCCTTTACTATTATTTCCTATTTATCTCTCTCTATTTCTCTTTCACTCAGGGATGCTGTTCTGAAAGTGTTCTCCTTCTGTCTGTAACACAGTCTATGGTCTGTAAGAACAAACGATCACGCACTTACAACCAATTAGATCAGACTGCTTGGTGGGAGCCAATCAGCATCGACAATGGAACTATCACCTTGGAAACCACAGCCATGACAACAGGACAGCAATGCTAGCATGCTACACTAGTATGTAGGGATGTCAACGGTTAACCGCAGGGAATATTTTTGACCAGTTACGCATGTTGGTCCATGGTTAATTTGCACACACACACGCCAGGAAGCGCTGCCGCCCATGTTAACTACTGCATGCTAGTGTTGCATCGTTGTGGACATTTTCACACCGGTGGATTTAAAACAAATGTGTCATTATGATTAAAGCAAAACCACAATATCACATAGGATTGCTGTGTGGATGTCAGTGGCTTTTGGTCATCGGTCCAAGTCCGACTCTGTTATGACAGAACTTCAATATAGCCTAAACATTTTCGGTTTCCATAGTATGAGAGTGAAAATAAGTTGGTTTGGACACGTTTTCGATCAAGTTCTGATGAATGATGAAATACCACGGAAGGACTAGCACTATTCCCCCGAAGAGAAAACACACAGGCGCTATTGTGGGTGACAGATCGCCAGAAAAGGAAAAAAGATTTGTACCTGTTCTACTCATGTTTATTATACCGTTATTATCATTTAGTAGAGCTTTTTGGTATGTTTTGCCATCGTGTAAACATTGAAGTAGCTGCTAAATACGTTCAAACCCTTCTTTATTAAAACCTTGAACACCCCGCTTGCTGCAACCGCATATTTCTATGGCCACAACAAACTAGTGGTATCGCCACCATGCAAAACAAAATCCTGGTGACATTTATTAAATATTATTATTATTAGGCCTACAACCAGTTAGTTTAAAGTCTCTGTCGGTCTTGCCAATTTTCAATCCATAGAATGCACCTCTAACCATAGAAGCGCCTCTTGTATTTCACATAATTTTTTTTCATTTGCGGTTAGTTAGTGTTTAATGGGTGTCGGCCTATCATGCTATGGTAGCATCCTCTCTATATAAATAAATGTTTATTTCATATTAATTAATAATGAATTGAATAGAATAGAATAGAATTGAATTGAATAATATCAATTCTATAAAATATAAACAAAATATATATCAACTAAAAGTTACAACTTCAATTTATTTGAGTAACGTTAATAAACGTGTTGGTTGGACAACATTTGTGTTGTAAAGGATCTGCTGTCTGATTCACTGATTTTTCTTGAATAAATTGAAGAGAAGGTGAAGCTTTGGGAATAGTGTCAAGTTTAATTTCGTTATCTCTTAGAGAAATAAGAAACATGTCGTGTTAGTCATTATCTGTGTGTCCAATGACCTGCTGCTCTCTATCAATGATTCTTCTTGACCTCAGTGCAGCGTTCGATATAGTGGATAACAACATTTTAATTGACCGTCTCTGGTACGGGGTTGGTGTTGGTGGCACTGTCTCGATCTGGTTCACATCCTACCTCAGCAATAGAAGGTTATCCGTCAACATAAGCAATTCTTCCTCTCCCCCAGCTAGTCTCTTGCGGGGGAGACCGATCATTCAAAAGTGCAACATTTCCTTCCATTGCTATGCATATGACACAGCTTTATCTCCCCCTGAAACCAAATGTTGGATGGCACAAAACTTGCAGCTGAATGAAAGCAAGTCTGAAGTTGTCCTATTCCTCCCTGACTACATCAAACTGATTACCAACAGCCGAGGCAACCTGACTCTCCTTATTAAAGCCTATGTCAAAAATCGTGATATTTGACTCCACCTTTACATTTGAGAAGCAGGTCAATGCAGTAGTGTTTCACTTCCTTTTGAGCCACAGTCGGGAAGAGAGTAGCCACGTGCAATCACCATTAACTTTGGATAAAATGCTATAAAAGTTGATTAAAGTTAGTTTAAAACAGCTCTAATAACTCCCTTAAAGATAACTATCCTATGTGAGTACAACCAGACAATCGCTGGTTGCTGAGAGAAATACCCACATTGGGCAGGTTTTTAGACCTACTTGGAGTTGAGCCTGGATACTGGATGTTTGATGGTGAGCTACAACCCAATGGAGCAGCACTAGAAATGCAATTAGATGCAGAAGATTGAAACCCCGGACTCAAGGACTTTACACACACAGGACAGTTGCCACTTCCACAGTAGTGCGAGCAGAACTATCAGCTAGTTCTGGATGATATGTGTTGGACACAAGGACTGAGTTTATATCAGTGACTAAAGTGACTCAAGGATATTGGGGACAAATTGAATTTCAAACTTAGAGACTTATTGGCTGGTTTGAATTTTTTATTTTTGAATTACCCGTGTATAGGTATTCACAGAGTATCTATGGATACACATACAACTAGAAACTATGATATGCGAAGGCTCCACAGTCCACAACGGAAATGAAGAAAGTATCTAAAACGAGCTATGCATGTTTACCGCAGTCCAAGCGGTGTTAAATGAAATCTGAAACGTCGAAACAATGACGTTAAAGATTACGTCAAACCCAGTTAGGGTCCAGCAGTTAACACCGCTAGACCCGCAGTGACTTGGACCGCTGAGTCTGCCTTTCGCTCCCTGCTTAAGAACTCTTTATTGAAGAGCGCTTATTACATTAGCTTACACAAAAAACATCACAACAGGCAGGGATTACGCACACACCTGCGCTGGTGAGAATTATTCTCTTGGTAGTACATTTTTGCTGTTCTGTTAAGCTGAATGGTGCCGCATTTGTTCAATATGCTAGAAATGCTAGATTACACACCTACTGTGTGTGTATCAGACAGAACAGAGCTCTTCGTCTGCACAGACACTGTCCACTCTTCGATTTCATTGATGTATTATATTCATTATTACGGTGTATTATGTTAGCGTATATTATAGTAGGACTATATTATATAAGGCTAATAGAAACCTATATGTGTTGTCAAATTGAATGCAGATGCTGACATGCAGGGACTTGACTTGCTCGATTCGTACCACACTAACTTGGGACTTGCTTGAGAGTTGAAGGTTAAGACTTCGGACTTGCTTTTGACTTGCACATGTGTGACTTACTCTCACCAAAAGTAAATAGATTAATATACCAGCCTATTATAATACATGTTTTGTTATTTTTAACACCAATAAAGAAAACTGGCGAATGCTAGATGGCTTCAACTAGTCTCGCAGCCCAATGGTGACGTCATGCAAATGAACCAACTCAGCTTCCAATAAAAATAACTGAAAGCACTGAAGCTCTACACCTTGGCTATTCCCTGATCGATCACATTTTCAGGGTGCATTTTCAGATGATGGTTATTCAAGCCGTCATGAACGTGCATTTTTCAGGTTCAACCTATCCGGGATTGAGTGAACTCGTTCCTCCTTGAAATCAGCCGTTGTGAAACCGAAATTCGCGACAGTCCAGGGAAGCGCTCGCTTAAAGCTTAAACATATCCTAACCTGCTACCTGAAATAGGCCCCTGACCCTATAAACCTAATGTTTGTTTTGAACGTGTAACCCTAATAGGGTAAGGGTATTATTTTTTTGTTGTTCGTTTCGGAGCGAGCTGAACAGGTCCTGGACGTTAACAAGTCCTTTATGTCTTTGAAATCGCTAAAGCCCGTAAGCCCCGGACAGAGCTGGTGGCTGATTAAAAAACACACGCAGGTGCACACACATGCGCACACAATGTTTATTTTCCATGCCAAAAAAATCCCGTTTGAATTGGATTGAACTGACAGAGCATGCGTCTATGTTAGAGAGAGAGAGTGAGATAGTGTGTGTGTGTGTGTGTGTTTGTGTGAGGTATTGTTTGCGATCACTTGTAGATTTCTTCACTGGATGCAGACAGGTCTTCAGGTTTACAAAGTCCACTTAAATCCGCTTGAAACTAAAGTGAATTCAAGCTTAAATCGGTTTGAAATAGAATTAAATCCAGTGTCATGAAGGTGGAGGAGTTGTACGAGGAGGCGGTGTCCGGTAAGACTCCGGTAATGAACGGCACGGGCAACAGCAAAATCTCGCGCCTGCTGAGCGTGGTGGAGAGCGAACTCGCAGCCGGGCGCGAGAAGGGAGACCCCACCGAGAAGCAGCTCAGAGTGACGCTGGAGGACGCGGAGCTGTGGCGGAAGTTCCAGGAAATCACCAACGAGATGATCGTCACAAAGAGTGGCAGGCATGGAGTGCTTTAAATATTATTCTAATATGATTATATATTATTAACTATTATGAATGTGTTATAATATCAGAAGTAGTATAATAATAATATAATTACATGGTTATTATTAACGTGTTACAATATTAGATGTATTATCATAATATGATGCCATTATTATTATTGCTGTATTATAATATCATAGTAATATGTTGATACTATTATTAATGGTATTAATAGGTATTATAATATAAGTATGATCATAATAATATGATGACATTATTATTATATTATTACTGTAGGCCTATTATAATATAAGTACTATCAGTAATATAATTATAATATTAATGCATTATATCATAAGTGATTACATTATTACTTTATAATATATGATATTATCAGAGCCTCAATACCCTCGTAATAATATAATTATTATCAATAACTATATGAATACATATACAAATTATATTAGGCCTATTATTAATAATATATATAATATATCTTTCATATATTCTAATACTATCATAGTAATATATATGTATTATAATATATACGTATTACTACTACTATGTACTACTATTATATTATTGATATTATTATTATAAGAAGGTAATCACTAAGAGTATTAGGAGTACTATTAATTCCTTAATAGTTATTTCCAAATTATAATTTCAAAGTATAAGTAGCTAAACTAAGAATAGTGTGATACATTTTATAGCCTTTAGTCCCAGATTATCTTGAAATAAGACATCTTAATAGTCTCTTACAAATTTTGGTTATTAATTTTTAAAAAGTGATACAACACAGAACG
Organism: Bathygadus melanobranchus; assembly: GCA_900302375.1. Taxonomy (NCBI): domain Eukaryota; kingdom Metazoa; phylum Chordata; class Actinopteri; order Gadiformes; family Macrouridae; genus Bathygadus; species Bathygadus melanobranchus. The sequence continues at coordinate 2,761 of OMKP01088814.1, read as the reverse complement.
ATTTAAGAAAGATCCTCCAGAAAAGGTAAATTTTTCAAAACAATCCTTCAAAATGTCTAATTCTTCAAAACTCCAAATACTTCAAATCACCCCTCTACTCTAAGGGTTAAAACACCTGCTCTACTCTAAGGGTTAAAAGACCTAACGCTGCTCTACTCTAAGGGTTAAAACACAGAACACTACTCAAGGTTAAAACACCAGCATCTCCCGAGCACAACATTAATGATTAAAGATGAAGTTGATCAAAACATTGAATTTAAATTCAATTGAAATTGAAATTTAGTTTCAATGTCTATGGTAAAAAATGTAAAGTCATTTGAATGTAAATACCTTATCTGCATGAATAGGCTCATATGGTAGTTTATTTAATTTTGTTTAATCTAGGAATGCGATTTAATTGAATGAATTTAGGACAGACCTACAGAAAATTGCACTTTGCCAACAGAAGACCTGGAGGTCAGAAGCTCCACTACAAGGATCATCTCAGCATCAAGCCCATGTGGCCTGGAGTAGATGGTTGCAGACAGGCCATCCTAGAGAACTGCTCACTTCTCTGGAGTTTCAACCTAGGAAATCCAGAGGACTAATCAACAATTACAACAAATGTATTAATGTGTGTGTTGCAGACGTATGTTCCCGGTACTGAAGGTGAGTGTGTCGGGTCTGGACCCCAGTGCTATGTACTCCCTGCTGCTGGACTTTGTCCCCACCGATGGACGACGCTGGAAGTACGTCAACGGGGAGTGGGCGGTGGCCGGCCGGGATGAGGGGCGGGGTCAGGGGGAGGGGCGGTGCCAGGGGGGCGTGTACATCCACCCCGACTCTCCCAACTTTGGAGCTCATTGGATGAAGGCAGCGGTGACCTTTAACAAGGTCAAACTGACCAACAAGATTAATTCAGGAGGACAGGTACACATGCAGACACACACACAGACATACGTTTTTTATGTGAAAAGAGTTGAACAGGTCACTAGACTACTCAATAAACTACGGCCTAAAACACTTGACATGGTTAAGATACGTGGCATATTGTATCATAGCATACTGCCAAATGTCCAACTAGCTTTCACATTTAATAATAAACATACAATTAATTTATTAAATGTATGTATGTAATGTACAATTTACTTGTTGAATGTTGCCTCCAGATGTTGAGAGGGTGTAGCAAAAGTAATTCTAGGTAACGCAGGAAAATAGCACACTGGAGTAGATCAGTGACTAATTGCATTAAGTACAATATTACATGTATCAGAAAAATAAACCTTGGAAAGAATAGGACATTGATTTGAAATATTTTCTAACAATGTCAAAGTGTTTTAGCCTGTATTATTCCTTTAACTTGTTGACAACTATGTTGAGCCTCTCTTTTTCTCTGTCTCTCTATGTCCCTCTCTCTGTCTCTCTCACTCTCTCTCTGATTAAAATTCAAAGGGCTTTATTGGCTTGAAAAACATTCACATTGTCAAACCACAAAAAGTAAAATAAGATGAGTTTTGAAATCATTAATTGTATGAAAATAGTATTCACAGTTATAGTCATGTATCTGTTTCTCTCTCATTTAAATTATATTTGCTTTATTGGCATGAATGCTGAATCACTATTGCCAAAGCATCTTACAAACAAAAAAGTACGTACCTGTGACGGCCTCACTGAAAACAAAGCACAGATCTAAGCTCAACATTGAGCTTGACTTAGTAGTAGTATCAAGTATCAAACCTGCAACCACGTCTTGAAAAGATGTGCAGTGCAAAACAGGCACTAATGCAGTGATACAATTGATAAACATTTGTTTTTTTCTTAACTTTGTTATCATTCTTCAGAAAAGTGACTGCAAATTGCATTTTTCTCTATTTTTGGAAAAGCACACAGACTGATACAGCAATTTAGTGACAAATGTGACAAAGAGTGGTTAGATAAAATTTTTTAACAGAAAATACTGAAAGAAAGGTGAAACAAAGCGATATATTGTTGTCTCCCTCCTTCGACAAATGTGTTACTTTTTTGTAAGTCGCTTTGGATAAAAGCGTCTGCCAAATGCTCTAAATGTAAATGTAAACAAATGTTCATTATCTTGATTTAATTTCAATAAAGTCAGAGGATAACTCCCAGATTTTTCTACCTGGAACCTATTTTCCCATAATTTGGGGTGTAAGTGACTAATGCGGACAACAATTCTTAAAATGAGTCCAGTGTTGAGCGGGAAAACTTGAAGCAAGAAAAGCCATGAAACATCTGCAATGTAAACCTTTGGGGCAATAGTGCAATGTAAATCATCTAAAAGAGACAAGTTCCGATTGTTAGGATGGCTATGATAGGTAGAAGGATATGTGGCTTGTTGACTCCTTCGATTGACTCCTGCAGAACAACTCCCTGGTCTTTGTTCTGCAGTCTCCCACAGAACGACTCCCTGGTCTTTGTTCTATGGTCTTTGTTCGAAGGGCCTGACGCTATACAAACTAGCTCTATACAAATGCTAACCTGTGCAGCTCATGCACGTCTAAGCTCCTCCCCCACAATCAAGGCAATTGGCCACACTTGGGGTAGCTGAAACTCGGTTAATCACCCACTCAACACAACAATAGGTGGCAGGTAGGCCACAAGTAGATACTTTTCCTAAAAAGGAACTTTGAAATGTAAAGTTACATTTAAAGTAGCTAAGTTAACAATACATTTACATTTAGAGCATTTGGCAGACGCTTTTATCCAAAGCGACTTACAAAAAAAGTAACACATTTGTCGAAAGAGGGAGACAACAATATAC
>OMKP01088811.1:0-10411 GCA_900302375.1 Bathygadus melanobranchus | reverse complement strand
TGTGTGTGTGCGTGCGTGCGTGCGTGCCTGCGTCAGACAACCATACTGTAGTAGTTGACCTTAAGCACAGCAGAATACACGGCATGTGCATCGACTAAATAAAAACATCTTGTCATTCATGTGTACTACAATTAATTAAGCGACAGGTATATTTCCAACTAGGTGACCTGTTTCTGTACGGCAAATGTGAATCGCGTGAGAGCAAAAATCCGTTGTGAAATGTTGACACCCCTCGGGCCACCTTCGGGCTCGGCCTTCCTGCGGCTACAGATCCTGCCGGGTGATTTCCCTAGTGGTGAGATGGCGGCGATGCGGCCGTCCTGGGCTCAACCTCCTGTGCCTACTGAGCTGATAACAGTTAGATGTCAAAATATGCACTGGCTCAGTTCAGCAGGAACCGGAGTTAGGCCTTCAATAAACTGCAAAGTGATACTCGCGGCACACCTCAGTCGTTTTTGTTTTTGAATGTCGTGTTTTGAGTTCTTTAACATTTTTTGTTAACATTTATTTGACGTAATCAGGCGTCGTGCCCTTTGCTATGATTCACCCACGCCCAATAGCGTGTGCTCAAACATCAAGGGCAGCGGGCGATGATGATCACACCGCACACCCACCAAAACACACACACACACACACACCCTGAAACCAACCTGTTGGCCATCGATTTTCAAGGCTTCGTGATGGAGGAAATTTGCTCCTGTTGGTTGTGTGTTTTCATGAAGATCACAGGAGCAGAGGTTTTTCCAGATGCACTTCCACTATACCACAGCATAGATTGGAGCACAGGCATTACAGCAAGTTAACACACGGTATATTGTTAGGGCATTTTACAAATAGCATTTTATAAAGCGCTTTTGTGTACATATATGACGAGCAGCTTTTGTATGCATCTTCTCTTCTGTTCCCTGGCAGCACAATGTCACTGTAATATTTGTAAAGACGATCTGAACATGTTGTACGCGCACTGCTCATTCATTGTGCGGCTGTTCAGAACCCAACCTAACATATAGCAAGACTACATAAATGTGTACAATAATATGCATGTATACGGTTTGTAAGATTAAAATAAAGATATTTATGAAATGTTGATTCGTTCATAATTTTGCATTTAGAGAAAGAAGAAACGTCACCGTCCGTCACGTTACTGTCCATGTATGTCATGAGTCATATGCCATTTTATTTAATAACAGCTCAAATCTTGTTTCTACATGAAACCTACTAATACATTGCTGATTTCGGTGTACATCCTTACCTCCAATACATAAATAAAGACAACGTTCTTCTCGTCGTTCTTCCTTTCAATGTGTGTAAGTAGTAGACCCTGAGCAGCGGCTGCGCTGGGATGCTAATTAGAGCATTGTTAAAATGTATCTTCTATCGTCTATCGTGACAAAACGGATTTAGCATCAGGCAAAAGGCGTCTATGTTTTTTATTTTTATTTAAAAATATTAAAAACAGACACCAGAACATTTTTTACTTCATTGTTTTACAATTTACGGTCAAAAAGTAACGTATGGGATTTTTTTTAGCAGCCTGTCTTTCGCCCCCTGTGGGTTGAAATCCCGAATGGGAGGCAGAAGAAACATTGACCTTGACACAGACACGCATGCACCCACGCACGCACACACACACACACACACACAATCCATGAAGATAAATGTTTTAATGGGTTCCATTGTGCAAGATACATGTAGGGGGGTTTGCTATCTACCTTGACCTAGATGACCCAGGTTGGGTATGTCTGTGGGATAGCTTGTTTGTACAAAAACAATTCATCAAGTTATATCTGCTGGACAAGCGTTAGCAGCCCATGGCTGTTATTGTTGGACTCTGGAGCTTTGACTATGGCAGCTTGTGTTACTGCTGGGGAAAACATGTTTGCTGTTTGTTTACATTGTTTACAAGTATGTTTGGAAGCAAATGAGATCAAAGCAGCTGTACTGTGTGTACTGTAAGCCCATTAAACTAAAATAATATATACAGTATATATATATACCCACATAAAAATGATGCTAAAACATTGCAGCCACACTGCATATCTCTAAGCCACACGGCTTATTTTACATACTAATTATTGGCTGTTATCTTTTTTTAAACACCATGTTCAACGTAAAGCACTCCCTTTAAGAGGAGACATGGGGCACTGCGAGAAATGGACGCACCACAAAAACAGAGAAACAGAAATATAGCGAATACCTAATAAAGCTGAGGATATATGCATGTAGTTCCTGTCATATTGAACATGTAATTATGGGCGGGATGCTCAGTTGTCCTTTGAATTATGTTGACGAGGGTGAGTTTATGTGACATGCGCCTTAATGGCATGGGCTGGTCCGCATCTATCCTCTTATTGAAGCATTCAGTGTACACACAGACACAGACACAAACACAAACACACCCTTAGCAAATATATCATCATAATATGTCACCACACACCCATCTATATAATAAGGGGCAGGGTAATCGCAGTTTAACGTCAATTCCCGAGATGTGTGGCTGCATGTCTCACCCCAGCTATCCGGGCCGCTGAAGGGAGATCTAAGACCATGCGATAACAGATACTTTAGTCGCGGTAAACCACGTACGCAGCTGCCCCGACGTTCTGCTCTCTGTCCTATAGTGCGTGCGTGCTCTCGCCTATTGTTCATCAAAGACGATCAGGGAGGTTAGATGGGTTAGTAGTATTTGTAGAGCATGTGAATGTCTTCCATTATCCTGGTTGTACCCGCTGGGTTTGTCCCTATATACCCTGGGAGAGTAGGCACGCGATTGCATTTGAATACATGGACTGCTGTTGATTCCTTCTAATTGTTTTATGTCTTTAATTGAAGAAAGGCACGCAAGCGAGAGCAGAGGGGAGGAGAGATTACATGGAAACAAAACAATACAGACCGTTTTTTTTGGCTTTTGTTGTACTTTTTTTTAACGATTTTGTTAAGGAACAGCAAAGAGAGAGAGGTGAGAAAGGGGGGAAATAACAGCCGGTCCTTTGATGCCGGGAATATCTAAGATATAGCTTTCAAAGAGCAAATGTCACACTTCAGCCGTCCTCCTTCATTCGTGTTATATACCCGCTACTTTAGAAATAGGACCCGGTACACAAACACAGCCATTCACAGACACATCTCACCCTGGCTTATATGTGCAATTATGCTTCTTTTTATCCCTTGCTCTTGTGTGTGTGTGTGTGTGTGTGTGTGTCCTACTTTATTTCCAAAAGCCTTATTACAGTCTAAGAGAGACCATAATTGTCCTAATGTTTCCGTGTATCCGAGTAGCCTTATCCGTACGTTTCCTCTACTATTATTTCTATTCTTGCTTGTTTGTGCTTTTGTGCGATAGCACAAATTATGACATCTAAATGTACGTTCCTCCATTATCTGTGGGATAATAAGGCTCTGTGATAACCGTAACAGTATCTTAAAAAGAAAGTAATGACCATGACCATTTTTTAACTTTTGTTGAACCAGGCGAATAACAGTTTTTGACACAATACGTTTCAGTTCACTTTATCAAAAGGACATGTTTAGTATATCAGGTTTACGTTATTTGTTATTTTCAAGCGTGTTTGGTCTTGTTAGAACAACGACCTCTAGCGCCCCCAGGTGCTGAGTCTTCAAACAAGCTCACTCGTTTAAAATGGCAGGATTCATGTTTAATTCATGTTTGGTTTATATTATATCCCATGTATTACTTAGAATTCTGTGAAAATCCAAAGGGAGGGATTAATCGTTATCCCAGCTGTCTCTTTTGTGGGTTTTCTATTGTACACTGTGGTTTATACAAGGTGTAATTGTTTCAGAAAAGATCCCCAACGGACACTGAGTCAGAGCACAGTGAATCATTTGTGCGTCACACAAAGGTAATAAAGCACAAAAACACGCACAAACAGACCTGTGAAGCCTTGATCTGTGTGAACCCAGTTAGAACTTGTATTCACAATTAAGAGGGGGGAAACACATTGTTAACGCGAGGTGTACAAGCACACAGCACTAATCCCGATTGCAGTAACGGATCACTCAGACCAGAGGTATTATGGCACTGTGATCGGAGCTCACATTTGTGTAAACACAAACCCTAAAGTGTAGCTGCAATATGAAATTACTTCCAGTGACTCAACCAGTTGTCACAGGCCTTCGAAACTGGCTGGATTCCCAATCTCTTTACTTGCTTTTTGCATATGTGCATTACACAAAAATGAGCCCGAATGCAGGTGGCGTTTGCCAGGTGGAAATGCAAAGGAGCGTCGCATTGATATTCAGACACAGATCATATTTTAATGTAAGGTGTGCTGCACCTTACATTAACATACACACCTGGTGGAGTTCCAAATTGTGTGCTTTGGGAAATAAAATACTTTTTTCATCTTGTTTTGAATATGTTGACAGAGTTTAAAGAAATTGAAAGCCAGTGTTAGCATATCAGATGAAATTAAGGTAAATCAACTATTTGTATTAAAAAATATATACTGGAATGCTTTTTTGCAAAGGAGGTTTTCATCAATTATATATGATGTATGAAATTATGCCTTACTTAAAATTCAAATAAACAGATAACACATCCTTTGAATTTGCAGCAAACAGTGGGTGAGCGTTTTAACTTTAACAAATATAATGAAACAGTCATGAAAGTGTACATTTAAACGTCGCTATACTTTGACTAACAAAGAAAGTGATCCAGCATTATTATCATTCAGAGAATGAACATCAAGGTTCACTGCTATGTAATGATAGACATCTCTTCCCGCTCTCTACTCTCGGAGAGCGTCGTTACAATGTTTCCCAGGTATCTGTGGAACGCCTGCCTCACCTCCTCGGGCTCGTCCTCCAGGTTAGAGTGGATGAGAGGCAGTCTGCTCAAATGGACTGCTGCGTTGGACAGAATAGCAGGTGTTAGACACCAGCATATTACGGTGTACACTGTTTTCACCATTTACTATTCATCCATTTGGCAGATGCTTTCATACCAAATCCTTTCATCACTTTTCAACCCGAATTACGACGTGCGTCATTGAGAACCAGATTTGGGGTACGGCATCTTGCAACAGGTTAGGCTGCGTATATGTGGGGATCAAACCCAGTAGCTTTGGACTGGTAGGCAAACCCCCATACCCACTACTACTATCCCGCCTGCCCTACTCACACACAACAGCTGCATCGCATAAAAGTTATTACCTAACGGGAGCCGTTCGTCGCTGTCTCCGCTGCCCGGCTTGCGGTGCGCTATCAGCAGGCACTGGCCGTCCTGCAGTCCTTGGGAAGCGATGAACATGGAATGCCACGTCTCCAGCTCTTTGAGGTGACTCGGGACGTCGGGGTTGAAGACGACCACGACGCCGTTGGAGTCTTTCATTATCGCCGGCCAACACGACTCAAATCTGTCCAGACAGAATGGTTGTTATCAATCAAACTCAAACTGTTATGCGTCAGCCATGCCGCGTGCAATGCCTTTTTTGGGGGGTTGATTTTGATTTTACTCTTACTTGAAGTCACCTGCGCAGTCCCACAGCTCAACATCGCATGTTGATTTGTCGCCGCTGCCTTGAGTTTGGGATTCAAATTCCAGGATCCTTGAAACAACAAAACACACCCTTTGGAATTGTAATGTACTTCTAGGATGGGTGATGTTGGGTGGTGGACATGATATTGTTTTTAAATGGCAGTTGAGGAGAGTCATCCCACTCTACCTCTGGATGCACTATAAGACCTCTACCTGACTCCTTGTGTAGGACTGTATTCCCCTCCCACAGTCTCCGTTGTGTCAGAGAGGAAATTAGCAAGAACCGTTTTCCCACTCTGGAACATAACATTATTTAACGTCAAAGGATGGCGAGAAGACCAGTGAATGTTATAGTGCTTAGAAGAGCTCTATAAAAGGATAGATGCCCACGAAGCAACGAAAATATACTACGAATTCGTGTACCTACCTCACTGGGTCCAATGAGAAGTATTTTAGCTTTGAACATTGCCAGCAAAATAAGGAAACTAGGGACAAGTTAGCTCATGAATTAGCCTGCTTGCTATGTTCGATAGCAAAGCGAACTGGTCTTCCGATCGTATTATAGGCTATGCGCAGTACAAACAGGTGGTTAATTTTAACGTTGAACCGTAGCAAGCTGTTCAGCAACTACCGAATATAAAAACATAGCATGTTTTTTATGCTTAGCATTAGCATAGCCGCCGATGTAAACTTCAATTTGGTTTCTATGGTTTCCACGAGAGGCTCGTTGGCCAATCGCAGGTTAGAACCGCCCACGTGGTCTGTAGGGGACAAATCAGCGGCCAGCAACTCGGCCTCGTAGGTCTGGCAACAACGCGTTGGTTTGTTGACGTCTCCTCAACACCAACCACCAATCCCTTCTGATCTCGCAAGAAGGAGCGATAAGTGAAACAATCAAGCGTTGACAGATATTCCATGTCCAGAGCATTCCATGCTCAAAAGGTAAATAATAGTCTTATTTATTACGCGACCTGTTCAGTATGGCACCTATGGCTAAACACGTGGCGTCTACTAGTGTTAGTTGCAGCTAGTTTACTGCAGTCTCATGTTGCTCATGAGTATAGTTGGCTAGGCCTACTTAATCCAGATCTTCCCTGCCTGGCTAGTACTAGCCTAGTTATCAAGGAGCAAAGCTATAGTCTTGCTTAACGACCCATACTAGACCGACCATCAATGATAAATGTTATATCAATGCAATAATATCGTGTCGCATTCCCTTGCAGCAATAGCAACGATGTCTGCAGAGAATCGCACAGAATCCACCCTTGGTTTCAGCTCGACCAGAGAGTATCTCCCGTTAAGCTATGGTGACCTGAATGCATCTGAAGAGTCAGGAAGGAAGATAAAACACAGCAGTCCCTATAGGAGAACACCAGCCGATGACAACTACTGGTAAAGTGATATATTGAGAATATACACCGTTGAACACTTAATATCCTCTACAGAATATTTAGGGGAACTAATTCTAGATTTTCTTTCCCTTTTATTTTGTTGTGCATTTAGTTATGGAGATTGTGCTGATGGAGACAAGAGTCACCTAATGAAAACGTTGATGGAGGCCGAAGTAGCTGCCAACTCTGCTGCCATACAACTTGTGTCTTTCAAAGACGCCATTGAGGAAGAGTTTGCGGTACGTTTTTTATTAGGACAATAAACACAGCAGAGCCAAACATGGCTTCCAAAGATACATATTTCACATTCTTCATAGCCTGAAATAGATTTCTCTATTCCAAATTCCTATTTAGGATTCTAGACGGTCTGCTACCAACAAGCACCAGGTTGCCAGGCAGCGAGGCCTTCTGCTGGAAAAGTTGGAGGTCTTTAAAAGAATTAATAAATCTGTTCGACAAAAACTGAAGAAGCTTCAGGAAGCAGAGGTGTGTGGCACTGCCTTTCCTCAATGCATGGGCACGGTTGTGATGTTTGTATCCTATTATTCCAATCTATGACGCATTTGCATTTGTTTGTTTGTTTAGGCTGGTCGAATCGACACTGGCAAACAGATCGACATCTTGCTGAATAAGATAACACAGGCTGAGAGTGACAATGTCGTGAGTATTGGGCCACTTTTGCAAAGAAAAGTCCTTCTACCACATACTTCAGCAACGATATGATTGAAGTTATAATGTGTGAGCTTAGCATAAGGGTGTAAGAGCTTCAAGGACAAAGCTAGTGTGAACTTGGTCTGACCGGTGAATGGCAGAAGTCCGCTAACCTTCTGTTGAGTAGACCTAGGCATCGCCATACAAGCACACTATATATTAGCCACAGCCCATGTGTAACACAGCGTCCAATTATAATATAAGATGATTTTGCTGTCCAAAAAGTGCTTACATTCGTCCTTTCTCTTCTCTACCAGCGTTTGAAGAGAGATTTGAGCAATACTGAGTCACAACTTGGTGAACTGCTGTCTCTACGGAGGAAAGAACAGGTAGAGTTTGTGTGTCGGGTGTATAGTAAGTCAAGTAGTAAGTCAAGTAAAATCTATTCATGTAGCACCTTTCCGTTGCAAGTATCACAAAGTGTGTAACAAAGTTCAACCAGTCAATACAACAATAGATACAGTAGATACAGTATGTATACATTTCACAGCACAGAACACATCACAAGTCACGCGTTTGTGAACGCCTGCCTATACAGGTAGGTTTTTAGTCTAAATTGACAGCAGTCCACAAAGGAAAAGAAACACTGAACACTAATGTGTGCGTATATATGCAGATATTAACAACATCTGCATCAATCTGCTTCCTCGCCATCCTAGGAGAACACAGAGACCGCGGTTCAAGCGAGCAGGACGGTGGAGATCACCCGGGCTCGCCAGCAGGGCCAGCTGCGCCACAAGGAGGCTGAGAACGACCGTCTGACCGCGCAACTGCGAGTACGACTGCCCTTGCGTGTCATTTAGTGTCCGCGACGGTAGCTCTGGATGTAGAGCGGGTCGGCTTGCGATCTGAAAGTGTTGCTGGTTTGATCCCCGCTCCCTCACGGCCATAGTGTCTACACTGTGGCTGTGAGGCAGGGGTGGTGGGGTACTAGAGTACATTATTACTATTTACTCATGTTTTAATATCATATTTTCATTTATATGTAATTGAGGAGCAGGTAGGGTACCCTTAGGCACCTTGCCCAAGGATGGTTAAGCTGCGAACGTGGGGGATCGAACCCAGTACCTTTCGCCTGGGAGTCAAACACCCCTAGCGCGATCATGTACAATATCCGGCCTACCAAAGCAGTGTATAAATCCAGTTCCTCTACCGTGAGTTTACTGCACTCGAGTGTCACACTGTGTGACGTTTAAACCTTATGTGTTGGCGTTAGACGCTGGAGAGAACGCTGACCGAGCAGAAGATGCAGGTGGAGGATCTGAAAGCGGCCATCCACGCTCAGTCTGTGAAGACGGCCCAGGACAAGGAAGCCCTCAAAAAGGCCACTCGCGCCCAGAAGCAGAGAGCAGAGAGGTTCGAGGCTGCCGTCGACAAGTGCTACACTCAGTTGAAAGACATGGTACGCAGAAGGGATGGCTTTTGTATCTCTTTCTATCTTTCGGTCTCTCGCTGTGAATAGGGTTACACGGCTCCATTGGTTATGTTCCACAATAAAACTATTTATTCTGTGGCTTGCAGGATGTTCAGCTGGCCAGAGGTCTTTCTGAGGCGGACTCCTGGAAAATACAACAGGAGCAGCAGTCTGAGGAGCGGCATGGGCTTGTCACTCAAATAGAACTGCTAAAATGGTGTGTGTTGGTAGTCTATGGGTGGAGGCAGCCACAAGCGATGATGATTTAAAAAACAATGTGTTTCTCTGATGTAGCCAAGCGACAGATATGACTGCTAGGCTGCAGAGGGAGAGAGAGGAATTCACTGCAGCTAAGCTGACAGCCATGGAGAGAGTTGAGAGACTCACAGAGGAAAACAGAGCACTTAACGGTGACAATGCAAGAATAAAGGTATATTTTCCAAAACTATCTTGCTCTAGGTCTAGGACCTACTACACTGAACAAAAATATAAACGCAACACTTTTGTTTTTGCTCAAATTTTTCATGAGTTGAAATCAAAGATCTAAGACTTTTTCTATGTACACAAAAGGCCTATTTCTCTCAAATTTTGTTCACAAACTTGTTTAAATCTGTGTTAGTGAGCACTTCTCCTTTGCCAAGATAATCCATCCACCTGACAGGTGTGGCATATCAAGATGCTGATTAGACAGCATGATTATTACACAGGTGTGCCTTAGGCTGGTCACAATAAAAGGCCACTCTAAAATGTGCAGTTTTATCTTGAAAAGAGACATTTATTAGGCACTGAACTAATTCCAGGAATTGTGTACAGATCCTTGCGACATCCTTGCAACATGATGTTGCAACATCATGCTGCAACATGATGTGATGGATGAATGGCACAACAATGGGCCTCAGGATCTCGTCACGGTATCTCTGTGCATTCACAACGCCATCAATAAAATGCACCTGTGTTCGTTGTCCGTAGCATATGCCTGCCCATACCATAACCCCACCGCCACTCTATTCACAACGTTGATATCAGCAAACCGCTCACCCACATGACGCATTACACGCTGTATGCCATCTGCCCGGTACAGTGAAAACCGGGATTCATCCGAGAAGAGAACACTTCTCCAGTGCCAGACGCCATCGAAAATCGCAAGTCGGTTACGACGACGAACTGCAGTCAGGTCAAGACCCCGGTCAGGACGACGAGCATGCAGATGAGCTTCCCTGAGACGGTTTCTGACAGTTTGTGCAGAAATTCTTTGGTTATGCAAAACAATTGTTGCATCAGCTGTCCGGGTGGCTGGTCTCAGACGATCTTGCAGGTGAAGATGCCGGATGTGGAGGTCCTGGTCTGGCGTGGTTACACGTGGTCTGCGGTTGTGAGGCCGGTTGGATGTACTGC
>OMKP01088806.1:0-12206 GCA_900302375.1 Bathygadus melanobranchus | reverse complement strand
GGGCCGGCCATTTCGCTGGCGCGGTGCAGGCCGAGCACCAGCAGGTCCATCACCAGGCCGTAGTACTGCACGATGAACGAGGCAAACTGCAGCCCTCGGATGATGCCGTATGAGTTGGTGTGGTTCATGTCCTGGAGGAGAACACATAACGTAAACATTTTACACAAGCTGGAAATGGGAAAATCGACACCCCAAATTTTAGCCTCAACATTTGGTTGTAACACGCCATACAAGCAGCTACTAAAGTCAAGTACAAAGCACTTGCGAACGCCTGCGTTGTTGTAAGTTTCATGAAACAGGTGACTTCGGATTTGCCATTGAAATGCATTAGCTTGCGGTCAAGCCATTGTAGCTCGAGCGCCACCGACCTTGTAGTTGATCACCACGTTGTTCTTGGCTGTCATGTAGTCAGCTATGTTGTGGTCGACGATGAGACGCAGCAGCCTGTTGAGCAGCGTCAGATCGATCTTCTCGTACATCTTCTCGTAGCGAGACTCCAGCATCACGTTGCACTCGCCCTCCGTCGTCTCCCACACGTCCTGCAGGTTGTTGATACCTGGGAGAGGGCAGAAGAACCCACTGAATACCCTGCCTGATATCACAATTAACCAATCATTCTCTTTGATTCATTGAGTTGAAAATGTTTTGACTAACTAGGCTAGAGATCAATCAGACCAAGACAGGAGCGTCTTTTAGCACCAGGAGACTGTAGAAGTATGTATCCATGTTTCAAAAGTAAGTTCTGAAACATGTTTCATGTGTCTTTCTATGCTTGGTATTACTACATGATTATGTGCAGGTTTTTTTACTACATGGATGACCCACGCCATGACACAAGAATGCCAATCTCCTCAACATTAACTGCACACGTTGACAACAAAACCACTTTGACTTTACCTTGGCACCACTTGTACACCAGCAGTGGCGGGGGCTCTGTGTCTGCCGGCTTGATCCAGGGCGGGAACAGCCGCCTCTTGTCTGCCTCGTACCACAGGTACTGGTCCAGGTAGGCATCTGTGATCTTCTCCAGGGGCTCCACGTCGTACACGGGCACCAGGTGGCTGTACAGGTCCATGAACTCGATGCCCACCTGGGAGAGGGAGAGGCAGGCGGCTAAATGAGACGAATGTGAAGTGTCTTAGAGGTTCTACAAAGTATGGTTGCCCCAAAAGCCATGCAGGCTAATAATCAAAAATATTTAAGTAAGGTTTCACAACTTTATTGTGAAACCTAATCAAAGTTCCCGGTCCTAACCTCCTTGAAGGCTCTCTGGGTGAGGAGGTGACGCTTGATCCTGGACAGGGCTTCGTGAGGGTTGTCGTAGGCCTGCTCGATCAGACCCAGCTCCTCCCTCTGGGACTGGTTCAGACGAGACTTCACACTGTACAAAACACAAAATATCAGAAGTTTGGATTCCAGGAGACAGCCCAGCTACGTAAATAGGATTATTAGTATTATTACTACTACAAAATGATTACCTGAAAAAAGAAGTGACTTAATTGAGAAGTAGCTGGGATGTTACCTGTAGGCCTCCTTGAGCCTCTCCAGAGCCAGGATGAGAAGCTTGGTGTCGTGTTTGTACGACAGCGGGGGGAAGGGGATGGGGGAGAAGCGCCGACTCTCCAGCCAGTGCACTGTGGTGGTGTAGATGGCCACGGCCTCTTCTGCTGTGATGTAGGGACCGTCCTGAGGACAGAGTAAGCATGGGCCAATCTATAAAATACCTTATTCACACTGGTGCTGACCACAGCTCCGATCCCGAGCTCATACCACAATACACATTAACTAGTAACCGTATGTTATATTTCTAGACAAATATGATCCATTTGTCAAAATATAACCCTATAAACTACCAAAGAGTACAGTAAAAAAAAAAGGGCGAAAATAAACAGTTAAGGGCTCTCGCTGATGCGTTTAAAAAATAAAGGAAAGTAGATGGCAACACAAGTTTAAATACATGTACTGTTGCATTACCTTCAGGTAGTTGTGCTGCCTCTCCTGCTCAGCCTTGAGGTAGAGACGGGTCAGCCTGCCCAGGTTCTTCTTGCACACAGTCTTGTCCACGGTGGCTCCGCGGCGGATTCTCTCCCGGTTGTAGTGGGCGGTGTTGGTCCACCAGTCAGCCTTGGCCTTGACGTAGCGGAGGATCATGTTCTCGATGGGTGTAGGCAGGCCCGGCACCTTGGAGGGTTTGAAATTTGGTTTGCATTTTCAGGTGGAAAAAAAAAGGTTGTGGTTGAAGAAAGGCACTATATGGCTTTTAATTGGCTTTATGATTCAATTCAAGAGGGATTATTTAATAATGTATTAATTACATTAATTTCAAGTTTGGAAATACAGCCGATAATTGCCAACGATCTCAGACTATACTTTGCTCCTACGATGCAAGCCAAAAAACGTTGAACGATGCAAAAAGCCATCAAGACCCTTCATCACGAGGTTCGTTCAGAGGACCAACCTTCCATGGGATGTTGGCCTTCCAGCAGCGCCAGGACTCGCTGAGATGCTGCAGGATGGTCCTGGCCTTGTTCTGCTTGATGCCCTCGGGCATCATGTCCAGGATGTCGTGCATGACGGCAGCACGCAGCTCCAGGTCAAAGTGGGACTCCACGCGCTGCTTGGTCACCGTCTTGGCCACGCCCTTGGAGTGACGTCCTGCAGGGAGAGGACGGGGGAAACGTTGCAGCTTGTGACAACAAAGTATTCCCCATCAGTACATTCCACTGTCAATGGCAAGAGTTTGGTTGGGCACCAATTCCATAATATCATGCAATTGTACAAATGGCAAAGACCACTATTAAAAACAATGATATCGTTGTCCAAAATAATAAAATAAGCACTCAAATCTACAAGACAGCGCTATCATTAAATTGTTATACATCTGAATAACGTCTTTTTTTACCATTATGCAATATTCCCTATATATTATTATAATGACATGCATACCTTCAAACTGCCTGGCCAGCAGGTTGCCCAGCCACCTCTCCAGCAGAGGTGTGATGCCCCTCATGAAGAAGAGCCACACTCTCCAGCCAGGAGCCCAGAAGCCACAGCCTGGACCTTTACCCACTGGACCCTGGTGCGGGGAGGGGGACACAGTGAATCCTTCACTCAAAGCAGGACCACTGTCCTTTAGTAGCTTGTGAGGTGGAGAATGCATGATTCTACTGAGAGTACTTACGGTGTTGAAACGGTAGTAGATGAGATGCTTGAGGTCCTTGCACATGCGGATCTGTCTCATCAGCTTGTACTTGTAACGGTACATGCCCGTCAGCTGGCCCACATGGGCAAAGATGTACTGCAGACCGTCGGACAGCTACAGAGAAACACAGCACTGCTGTTAAACAATCCTAGCACAGGCAAGCCCGTCGACACAGCCTTAAAATACATGGATAATCTAATCACGCATACATACAAGTGACGCTGCAAGATAAATACATTTTCGGAACCGGAATTGTTGAATAACTAGCATAGTTGCTTCCAGAATGATGGTAAGGGGATTTGATTTGCTCATGTCTGAATGTTTAGGCAACCAACCGGAATGCAGCCAGTGATTAAACTAAATAAACATTCGTTTTGATCTTCCTCTAGTTCTTACGCACAGGCAAGCAGACCAATGCAAGTGCGCCTTTGTAAGAGGGCTTTATGTGTGTCCAACAGCATCATGCTTATAGGATAATCAAATTAACCATTAATAGCTTGTCCATTCGGCCAATATTTTTTATTTAAATCTAGATTGCAAATTCAAATTAGTTAAATTTGTAAAAACATGAATGCTACTCCTTTGAGAAGTTATTTCCATTATTAAAAACACAAATACAGTACATTTACAGATCTGATATCTGTAAATGTACTGTATTTACCCCGGCTGAGCGTCAGTTACTGACCTGGAATGAGTCGACGTTTCCCAGTCTGTACTGAACATGGCTGTCAACCACCAGCTTGCTCAGACGCAGCACCTCTCTGCACAGATGGAAAGCATTACCGAACCTGGACTTCTTACGCTCCTGTAGGAAGAGAAGACAGAACCAAATGTGATACCGCCCGGGTGCCGTGTTAATATACACTGATCAAAACCATACAAAACATTGTCTGAAAGAAATGTCATGACAGCTCTATGCTATAATATTCAACCAATCATATCAATAGAAGAACTAAGGGTTTTTACCCCAATACACAATGGGAGCGGTTGGGAGCAATCAGAAGAATGCATTGACTGTAGCACTCTTACTACATACAGATTTGATGAATGCTACTTGGATGTCTGAATGTTTAGGTAACCAACCGGAACGCCGGTGATTAAATGAAAGTAACCATTCATTTTGATTTCCCTCTAGTTCTTACGCACAGGCAAGCGGACCAATGCAAGTGCGCCTTTGTAAGAGGGCTTCCGTTTGAAGTGACGTCCAGGAGTGTTCAAAAGAAGGCCCTACCTTTGTGGTGAGCGTCTTGACGGGCTTGAGGTTGAAGTTGTAGTCCAGATGCAGGTAGTTGAGGTTCTTACGGTGGATCAGCAGATTGAGCATGTTGTAGCCCTGTCGGCACACCTGCAGGCCCACCTCCACCCAGTCCAGCTTGGTGGACTGGAAGAACTTGGTGGCCTTGAAAGAACGGAACAGGTACCTAGGGGGGGAAAGAAAAACAATACACGCCGGTTAGAAATGTGTTAAGAACACAGCTGTAGAAAGTCTACAGGGTGTTCAGAGGCTCACCTCTTCTTCTGGGCCTTGGGTGGTCTGTGTTTGAGAGCGTTGAGCACGTAATACTTGAGCAGTTTCTGGTAGGACACGCGCACTTTGACAGGCTGGCCAGCCGGGCAGTGCTCACGATACCTGTGAGGTGACAAAAAAAAACAACAACTCAAAAGCACATACAGATTCCATGTCCACATAAGGATCACAGGTGTGCTTCAGGAGGACATGCCACATGGGCATTTCCACACCACTAGGTGTCGTTTCCTCACCAGTTCTTGATGAGAGGAATGTCGATGGCTCGCCTGGTCCGCCCAGAGCGCAAGTTGAACGGCCGCGGTGCCCACAGCAGAGCGATGCCGTTGGCTGTGTGGTCCGTGTAGAGAGGGGTGTCCTTGAGGAAGGGCTCCACATACTCTGGCAGCTCAAACTCGTCGTCGTCTTCAGGCAGGGGCTCTTGACTCTGGGGAGGATGTCATCATGATGGCATGAAGGACAGCCAGGAGACTTACACAACCCCATTATAAAACTTTAGGGACATCATTTGAACTCGTGTCTGAAAGTTTAGGTAACCAATCGGAACACAGCCGGTGATTAAATGAAAGTAACCATTCATTTTGATTTCCCTCTAGTTCTTACGCACAGGCAAGCGGACCAATGCAAGTGCGCCTTTGTAAGAGGGGTTCACTCTGGTGTGACGTCCAAGCGCTCAGCAATAACAACCAGTCAGTTCAGCAACACAGGAGGGCCTACCTTGACAGAGTGCCTGTGGGAGATGGGGTTGATCAGGGGATCAAAGTAGAAGGCTGGCAGATCTGGGTCCTCCGTCTTGATGAACACCACATTGGGAGTGTGGTACCTGAAGAGAGAAGATCCATCAGTTCTCGTTGTTGTGGTAGTCAACATTGTTTCAAACAAAAAGACTTATCATTAGGGCTGGGCGACAAAATCAAATATTGATATTTTTGAGCAAATACTTCAATATTGAGACATTATTGTAGGAGTGACTATTTGTGCTTTCACAAAGGATTTACACTATGATATTTTTGATAAGTAATCATCAGTAATGTGGATATAATGACTGGGTATAAAGTGGGTAATTGGCAAATAATAGAACTTTAAAAGTGAATGCTTTTGCTTACCAGGTGAGGTGGACGTGATGCGGGAGGTTGTTGTACAGGTAGGGGAAGGCGATTTTGTACTCTGTCCTGATTGGCTGTCTGATGATGATCTTGTTGATGTCATTGAACTCATTCCAGTCTTCATCCCTGTTAGAGGTAAATAACAGCTTAGATTCTATGCATAAACTAAAAACAGGTAAAAATGTAAAATGATGCATTTGTTCTTCCATTTGTACACAGTCTCTGAAACAGCATTAAACAAAAAGGTAACTAAAAACATATGTAGAAAATATTTATCAAAGTGTTGTTTATTTGTAGCAATATGTACTTACTGGAGGTTAATGTCTCTGACCAGGGGCTCAAACTTGGGACCCCCGGGGATGGCCATGTTAAGGGCCTTGGAAGTGAAGAAGGCCTTGAGGTCAAACAGATAGAAGTAGTTGTAATCCACCAGGTCTGTGAGCAGCTGGTTAGCCAGTCGGTAGAGGGTGGACATCATGGGGAGGGTGAACTGCCAGCGACGGTATGTGGTTCCATTCACAAACCTGAAGACACAGTGAGACATTGCTACAATTACCAAACAAGTGTGAAATTGATCTATAAGCATGCACACAGTAAATCCAGGATTTATTTTTCCAAATGTAGAAAGAAGTCACGGCCAATTTCAAAAGCAAACTGAGAAACAAGTTTATCAGAGCATGAAGAGAGACTCACTTTGTGGTGTCCTTGAGGGGCTGGTGTTCGTAGAACCAGTCCACGACGGAGGAGTCCTCCTCTGGGTCCAGCTCCATCTGAATGGCCTCCAGCGGCTCCACGTCCAGGATGTTGTCGGCGTAGTCCAGCGGCGGCTCCTCGTCGTCAAAGGGCGGGAAGCGCATGCGCTTGAAGTGTCGACGGTCTCGCTTCTCGCGACGCATCATGATCCACATGGCGCTGGCGGGGGGGGGAAAAGAAATTAGCAGATGAGAACACAGAGGAGATATGCCGGGTACGCTGCCCTATAAAATGTACGCTTAGAAAACAATTCAAAATGAAAGGTGTCGAGGGCGGCTCTTACCCCCATTGCGCAATGTAGACAGGCTCTATGACCCAGGGGATTTCATTGACGAAGGAGATGGCTCCTGTGATGTGGTAGAGCACGGGCACATCTCGAATCTGTTCCCAGGGCATGGGCATGTTCTCCAGCAGTTTCAGCACAGCATGGGGCATATACTTCAACGCCCTGCATAGCAAAAACGCAAACGGAATCTCAATTAATCCCAGACAGGAAAGGTGGGTGTTGCAGAGGTAATGAAATTTGTCTCTGAAAATACATTTTTGTTTCTCTACTGAAATAAGACCTGATTCGGGTCACTTTTCATACCCAAGGTAGACCCTCTTGTCATGGCGGAACTTCCTGTTGGTCATGTCTCCATGGTCCCTGATGATCTTGCGGACATGCTCGGGGGGCATGTCCTCCTTCTGTGCATCCACAAAGCCAAATTTCCTCTTCTCGGAGTACCGCTTGGCCTGCAACTGCTGCCATTTCCGTGCTGAGGAATAGTTTTGATGCATAAGATATCGGCCATGTATGGAAAGAATTTGTTCTATTTACATACACACCGACTAGATTGCGTTGTGTATTTACACTCGGAAAATAATTACCTTTTTCTTGCAGTTTTTCCTCAGACATGAAGTCTGGGACGGAGGCTGGAGGGGGTATGCCTGGCGGCATTCCACCGGGGACCCCTCTGTAGGGAAAAGCCGCTGCCATGACCCCTTACACCTAGAAATGTACAAAAACAATAACAGCACACCAAATTAATATACTTTATATTGAATATCTAAAACACAAATAACATAAGAGAGTGCTATTAGATACGAAAACATGAAATGCACGTTATCTTTTGAGTAAAAGTCGTGTTAACAAGTTAGTGAATGACGACAGATCAACTACCGGCGGTCTAAGATTGAAACACGCGCACAATAATGGACTCCAGTAGCCAGTTAGCTAGCAACTCATTCAGTGAAAGTACACACATTAGAAACAAACTAGCCCAACGGGCGCCTTGCAATTTACACCAAACGATTGCCACTGTTCAATACTTTACGCAACGTGTTGTTCAAATTCCACCACCGTAAACAACGATCGGATTGTACAGGTCAACTTCAGGTTGCAGACGTAAAATAAGCTACCTAGCTAAATGCTAACGTTAGCATAGCCATTCGGCTATACAATAACTGAACACCGATACCTAAACATGCTAGACTGTTGGAATAACTCCGTTGTTACTTCACCTTCAAAGTCAAACGTTCAACCTCGAAGACTGCAATGGATCTCACACACTACCACATTTCCTTTGCACAATTGAAGTAGACCTATACGGTGATTGTGTTGGTTTCCTAAATGCGGCACGCACGGTGAACGACACTGCCACACGATGTACGCTGTCCACCGCAACCCGAAATCACGTACGTTAACTACGCCGTACTAAGCATTTCCCGCTGCTCGAATCAACAAGGTTACGTAGAAAGATGCACGTAAGCGGGAACAGCGCAACGTCGCAAATGCCCGGATGAATAACCCGGAAACAAGGGTTCAGAGTTCATAATGGCATAATATAATTTTATTTTTTACAATAAATACAATCCACAATCACATCCACGATTTCGTTATATTTTTGTAAGTATAAGTAGAAAGTATAAAACTAAAAAACTCAGATGTCAATTCTAAGTGGAAATACAATATATTTTCACTTAAGTAAATGCTATTATGTATTATGTATGCATACGCATACATATTATGTATGTATTATGTATTATGTATGCATACACATATCATATATATGATATGTGTATGCATATGATGATGCCGATGATGCCGCCAACACACAACTATATCCCATGTCTCTGTGATAAAAGCACAAAAAGAACACCAGAAGCTTGGACATGTCAAAACAGTTTTATTATGCATTTGTTTATCTTTCCAAATAATTATTTTTTGATTAACGAATCAATATACTATGTAAAAAAAAAGCATTGTCCTGAGCACAATTTCTCTTTGAATCAAAATATGTGGATTAGAACAAGGCTTTATTCTATTGCATACCTGATAAGACAAAAATAGAAATAATTTTGATACATACTTATACATATATACATATGTAAACCTTCCCATAATAATTCATAGTAATTCAAAGCAGACGGTTTATAAACAATACACACTAGAGGCCAGTATGGCCTCAGTCACCTGTTTACCTGCAAAATGACAAGTATGCTATAGGTAAAATAGATTGTATAGACACATTGTAAAAGGTTGGCACTGTCCATTTTGGTTTCAGATGATTAGCACCTGACTTGTCAGTCAGGTATGTTACAATTACTGGTGTCTCCTGGTCTCCTAGTTTGTGTTAAAATGTTTATTTTCTGAAACATTTACTTTAGTTATTTCCACCTTTGCCTCCTGTGTACATTTTAGCACTTTATATACCCAATTATCACAAATTGTGGCAGTAAATGTTAACTTTGACATTATTTTAAAGATGACATGTACTTTATTAAGCCTAGATGGTAAATTCAGAATTCTAATAATATATATATACATATAGCATGAATATTGAATATACTTACATTTTAATTGTATTTAAAGTATTAAACACATCTTCATTCAAGTTAACATTCAAGTTATTTAACTTGATTAAAGTTGCCTCACTATTCAAACTAGTTGGTGGCCACTATCAGAGTTCAATTGATATGCAACCTTACAGCCATGACTCACTGCACAAGAGGAGTAAAAATGATGAAGACGAAATTGTGATTAAAATGATTATATTCATAATAGCAGTTGAGACATCCCTGATATAGTTAATGGAATGGAATTGTTTACATCCTTGATCCTGGACCACACATTACAATTTCAACCAACTCAGGTCATCAGATCTGAAATAAAAATAATAAAAAGCAGATTATATTTCATGTAATAAACAAAACAGCATTTATTTTGAGCTTGTCCAGCGACACACACACACACACGCGCGTGCGTGCGGTTGACACTCACCGCGCCTGTGTCTTTGTGATAACGTGTCCTGACAACATGAGTTCTGCGATCCGAGCCACAGCAGGATCAAACATGAGGCTGGCTGCTGCTACCACCACCTCCGCTCTGGAAACACAACACAATAACAACACAGTCAATTATACGGAACATGGCACTAGTAATCCAGTGGTGGCACTAGTAATCCAGCAGTGGCACTGCACCACTGCTGGATGCATGTAAGGGAAACACTAGTACACGGCAGCTGCTCACTTGATGTAAAACGCCAGGAACTTTCCTTCCTCCACTTTGCCTTTGAATATGATTTCTGTGTGTCCTTCCCCATAACCTAAAATACGGAAATGAAGCAAAACCATTTAAACCGACTCATCAATTTCAATTCAAATCTATAAGGGTGGAACTTTCCTCAAGAGGTATCACCTGTGTATCGGATACTCTTTCCCAGCAACACAGTCCAGAAGAAGGGAACAGAATGAATCTCTGTAGGTTTATCGAGCATGTTCAAGGCGGCAGCTCTTCCTGTGGAAGCGACAAGTGGAATCAGTCCATCCCTGATGTCAAATTGCTTACACTAAACACTTGATGGTTTTTAGTTGCTGCCTGAGGGTAACAAGATGTCTATGTGTAATATATTTTTTTCAGGGTTAGCTAGGGTTATCACCAGCCCAATCAAACCATGGTTTTTCGAACGGCAGTGAGGTGTTACCATGGGCCTGTGCCATCTGCCAGTGGCCGATGTTGACCATCTGGTCTCCGCGGATACTAAGAGGGAAGGAGGTGACATCACCAGCACCATAAATGTCTGGTACATTGGTCTTCATGAACTGGAAACAGAAGAGTAGTATCATTACAGTACATTACGGTCCTACCCCCATGCTATTCAATAATCAGTATTCCATGCATAGTTCTAACAAGCTTACGACTGTAACGTTCAGCATATGCCATGTTAATAATCACTTAATTACGAGATTAAAAGTAGTTTTGACAGATGCAGACACACAAAAAAAGAGCTCTCAAATAGTACCTACTTCTCTCTATGTTTTAGTCACACATAAAATACACACGCTGCAGATTACATGCATAATACAAAATGTGGATGCTGTATACGTTGAATTTGTTGCGTCTTGCCAGTGCATTACCTTATCAACGATCACAGCCTTCCTGGAGTCTACCTGCACTTGGCTTCCCATCAAGAAGTCAGAATTAGGGATGACTCCTGCACATCATATGCAATGCACAGCGTATGAAATATGTGTACAAGCCACTGTCAGGTTTAAAAGCGATATATCTGGGATATCTGGGAATTTGCGTTTGCCTGAATTAGACGATTCAGACGACCTGTTTAATTCAAACTTCATTATTGTGCTGTCTGACTACCCACAAACATATAGCTAGGTGTATAGACCATCTAGTGCAGCGGTTCCCAACCCCCGGTCCGTGGACCCGTTACTACCGGGCCTTGAAATACTTCCCCAAACCTAGGCTATCGCAGTCATGTTATTTAATGCAAAACATAAAAAATGAAGATATATACAAATTTAATTTTTAGATTTTTTTGCGGAAGCCTTGCGATCGCTTGGCGGGACATTGGTTCGCGGTGCACACGGTGTGAGGGTGGGGGGGGCGTGAAGTGACAGTCAGGTGCAGAGATGAGCGGACCCCAGGAACTCCAACTCCGTTAACTTCCGGAATGTTCGAGTAAAGGAAAGGGCGATGCCCAACCCGACAATACTGTCAAAAAGAAAAGCAAGCAAAGCTTCAATCGGAAATATGATGCCTCCTATATTGTATATAGTATGGATTTATTGCAACAGGCGATTCCGTGGCTCCAAACCCATTGTGAGTTGTTTGTACCGACATACTCAGCAATTAATCAATGAAGCCGTCAAAACTTCAAAGGCACTTATCCACCAAACACCCAACTCTCAAGGATAAACCGGAGGAGTTTTTCGTTAGAAAACAACGTGAGTTGGACGCCCAGCAGCAAGTTTTGATATCCACAACCTCAGTGAACGTCGCTGCAACAAAGGCCTCATATCTTGTTGCTCACTGAATAGCTAAAGCTAAAAAAACATTTACAATTGGAGAAGAGCTGATTTTGCAAGCTGCAAAAGATATCTGTCGGGAACTTTTTTGGGAAAAGGCGGCTAGCAAGGTGGAACATGTTCCACTCTCCGACAATACTGTTGCCAGGAGGATTGACGACATGGCCGAGGATGCTGAGGGGCAGCTGTTGGGTGGATGTATATATACATAAAGCATTTCCATGGTACGCAATTCAAGAAGACGATTCGACTGACGTGGAAAATAAGGCAATCATGTTAGTTTATGTGCGGTACGTGCATCAAGATGAGGTGCAGA
>OMKP01088780.1:0-14862 GCA_900302375.1 Bathygadus melanobranchus | reverse complement strand
ATCGCTTTTTATATGATATAACGTTTGTCTTTCCGGTGTTGCATTGCATGGTCATTGATGTAGGCTACTTCCACACAAAAGTATCCGGCGATATTTTCTGCATGTCAAAAAATGAGGTGGTTTACCTTCGCATTTGTTCGGCAGTCTCTCGTCCTGGTCTGCCTTAGCGAAGCTGCAGGCCAATAGCAAAGTCAACAAAAGAAAGTGCATTTCAACTGTTCCGTTGACGAAACAGAAGTTGTCCACATAGGCACGTTTATCACTGCGCATGCGCAACAGTAGTATTGTACGGCAATACTAGAGGAATGGCGATTGTTAAATTTAAAGAGCAGCGTCGATTGACGAAAACATCGATCGGTACCTCTAAATGCAGTGCTTTAAGTACAAAAATGAGTGCAAAATTACAAAAGCGAAATCATAATCAACAATGGACGATAAACAGAGTAGAGAGTCTTTCATAAATATACTATTTTTATTAGCATTTTCAAAGTTTCACGAGCTGTCTTTTGTAAAACAACATTTTATTAAATGGCATTGGCCAAAAATAAGTTACTAATAAGTCACTATTGCTTAGAGAGCTATGATTTATACAATCAATGAACAATCAATCTCTATCTTTGTTAAAAAAAGTCACTGTCCTCATCACATTCCACAACTTGTATCTGAGGTTCTTTCTTCTCTTCTCTCTCCTCTTCCTCATCCTCATCCTCCTCCTCCTCGTCCTCGGTGGTCTCGCCTTCGTTTTCCGGCTTGTCCTTCCTGTGAAACTCCCGGTAGATCCCCGTCAGAGCTTTGGCTGCCTCAAGGGACACCTTCAGCTTACCGATGGAGTCTCTCTCCTCGTCCACGCTCACGACTAGAATACACACACGGATACATGGATATTCATTCATACAGTAACTGTAATATGTATTTCCTTGGCATCAAAATGTAAAGGGAATCCAACGAAAGTCGCGCGGCAAACGTCGCAAATCCAAAACAACACCCACTATCGATTTGACGTTCGACGACATCATTTCCTGTGAGCAGCAGTTCCTGCAGGTCGAGGAAAGCGTGTCCCACGTCCACACACTCCTCCTCGTCATCCATTGGCTCATTGACCACGGTGAACTTTAACCTTATTGCGACACACACACACACACACACACATATATATATATATATAAAATTGGGAACTGTGTCAGCTGACGGATGGATGGGTGTATGGATGGATGATGGATTGGTGGATGGAGGGATGGGTGGGTGGAGGGGTACAGTACCTGCCCTGGCTGGGGTCAGTTCCCTCCAGCATGGTGTACAGATACTGCCTGAGGGGGGCTGACTCTGACCCATCCACATAGATCACTGAGAGAGATGTAGAGAGAGAGAGATGCAGAGAGAGAGAGAGAGTGATGTAGAGACAGAGAGGGAGAGATGCAGAGAAAGCAGAGAGAGAGAGAGAGAGAGAGACACACACACACATACAAAGTGGAAAAATAAGACACCAAAACAAGAGTGCAACTTGCATAAGAACTAAGCTAAAGCTAAGCTAAATATAGCCGCACGACTCGCCACCTCACACCTCGCGTGAAGTTGTAGTGGATCTCCTCCCCCTCGACGGGCTTGCGGAGGGACATGGGTGTCTCCGTGGTCGCCACGGGAACGCCCAGCAGCCGGTACTCCACGTAGACGCGCTGCACCGATTGATCGCGGGCCACGCGGGAGGAGGGGCCAAAGGTCAGGGACAGGATCTCCACTCTCAGCTTGTCTCCCTTTCAAAAAGCACAGGTGGAGGTAAATGGTAAATGGATTACATTTATATAGCGCTTTACATTTGCCTCACATTCACCCATTCATACACCGACGGCGGTGTCAACCATGCAAGGCGACAACCAGCTCGCCGGGAGCAGTTAGGGTTAGGTGTCTTGCTCGGGGACACCTCGACACTTGCTAGGGGAAGCCGGGGATCGAACCAACGACCTTTTGGTTACCAGACAACAGCTCTAACTCCTGAGATACTGCCGCCCCCCCCCTTCCCCCTCCTAGAGGTCCAGTTAACTGGAAAATAAGCCTCTATAGCATGTTGGTGTGAGTCACGCGGATGTAGAGATAGCTGGCTAGCCACCTTACACAGAAATACTTTGTCGGATCTGTCCTCCTTTTTCGCTTTTCTGTCTGACCCGATGCGTTGCTGTTACCAGTTTAGCTCCCTCTCTTCCATTTGCATTCGGTTTCGTGGTTGCAGCCGGCCATCTGTCCATCGAGCTGCTCTTTCCACCTCAGGTCAGGTCATGCACCACCCCTGACTTGTGATTGGCCAGCCCAAACTGTTAGGTTCTCCCTCCAGGCTGTCTGGAAAGAACTGGAAACCGTGGTCACTTTCCCATTAACCTATAGTCCTATAGCAGACGCTTTTATCCAAAGTCACTTACAATAAACTCAGATACTTCATTAGGAGCAGGTCGGGGTCAGGGCATCTTGTTCAAGCTGTGGACATTGGGGTTCGAACCAAGAACCTTCCAGGCTGGGAGTCAAGCACCCTAACCAATACTAGAAGACTATCCCCTAGCCCCCTTTTCCTATTTTCTGGTAATAATTCAAGTAAATCATTTCATACCTTTCTGATTTTTCGCTTGGGAGGAACAATGACAACGTCGCTGTGAGACGAGCCGCTGGACTCCCCGGCGTCACTGTCGCTTACGCCTTAATTAAACACACGAAGAAGAAGAAGAAGAGATTAGTGACACACATCCCGTGGTGCAATACTTTTTACTTGGATAGTACGTCATGCACACTGGTGGATGTACCGGTATGTACACTGGTGATTGAACACAAGAAGAGCTCAGGTTACAAAAAGGACAAATTACTTTTGAACTCTGCTTGATGTCCATTGGGTTTTTGTCCTGATTGTTTGACCAGCGATATGAGCTCAGTATAGATTATGTAGATCGTATTGAAGAGCCTGCTGTGTATACTATAAGTCAAATGGTTTAGTCTCAGGACCCACATGTGTCATTAAGTCACGGTCACCCCCCCCCCAATAAAATGTATAGACCAATATTGCAGTAATCAACAATGCCTTCAGCTGCAACAATCAGGGCTAAACTCAATGAATTAGTCAGCTATTGAAACATGAATTAACATTGAAACATTCGTTAATTCACAGGCTTCTTTCTGAAGGATAAGGTTTGGCACGGCCCACCATTTTGAGTGGACCGTCGTGACCCACTCAAAATGTCATTACCAGGGTTCTCCTCCTCGTGTTCCTCTTGCTCCTGCTCCAGGGTACTGACATCCTGGGGAGAAAGAAGGCCTTTGTGTGATCTACCTGTCTGTCTGTCAAAACATGCATCGCCATGCATTTCTTCATCGTTGTATTTTTAATATAAAGAGACATAGAGTGAATGTAGAAAAATGAGAGATGAGAGATAGAGGAACAAGGAAAGAGAGAGAGGCTGCTGTGGGAAAGTATTGTTTTGCTTAGGAAGGTTCCTAACTGAGTGGAATGACCCGGAAGTATCTAAGTGGCGGCCATGATAAAAGCTGGTTGAATTCTTGAAATGCTATGGAAAGGTGCTTCAATCCTTTAGCGTTGGGGTACACTGGACCATCCTTTATTAAAGGAAAGGAGATAATGCCGTCCCACAATTCCTTGCGGCAGCAGCATTTAAAGTGACGCACCCATCATGTAAACAATAATACTGACTGGGATTCATGTCGATAATATAAGCAGACAGGAAGGGTGAGCGTGAGCAACTATTCTCAACTTGACAAGCGTTTAATTTCACTTTTGTAGCTGGTATACCGGTATGCCTCTCTACATTTATTATTTCAATTCCAATCTTAGTAATGAAGTCAGCTTTTTCCCCCCGGGTCGTCCATTACGTCTATAGAGCCAGACGAGTGAGGAGAAGACAGAGCGGGAGGGAGAGAGAGAGACAGAGAGTGAGAGGGAGACAGAGAGAGAGAGAGACTATGAGCTTCTACCTGACTCCTTGCATCGCTGACAGCGCTTGTAGCCGAGCGCGTGGAGTCTCTGCGAGACCGGACCGATCTCTCTGAAGACCTTGAATGACCGGAGACCCCGTGTATTTAATGTACAATGTTATGCCTAGATACAGTATCTGACCTCATGAAATCTAATATGTAGTTAAATACAGTATGAAGAAATTGTGTTTTAAAGCCTTTTCTGATTGACAATTTATTTGAAACCCACATTTACTACTATGAGCAACTTTATTAATGTTAATAGTTTAAGTTGTTCAATTCCAACAAAGAAATATCTACTTTATGCTCAAAATGTAAATGTACTTCCTTATCGGAAAAAATATATACAATAGGGTTAGAGTTAGGGTTGGTATATATATACTTAAAACAGCATATATAAGTATATCTTCGATATACTACTTATATATACAAGATGAACGGCAGAAAACTCAACATCATCACAAATCAGAAAAACGTACTTCTGGGCAGTGGAACGAGGGGGCGTGGCCTGGCGCTGCTCAGAGGCCGGTGGGGGCGTGTCCCGGGAGGACTCAGGTGATCTCTTGGTGGTTCTCTTCCTGCTTGGTGGTGTACGGGGCATGGGCGATGACGTCACAGTGGTGGGCCCGACTAACTGACTCTCCTGGGGTCTTCTCGGCCTAGCTGGTGCAGGTCGTGGCTTTGGGTGAAAGTAGTGAAATATATATATTTGGTAAGAATAACAATATTTGATCGTCCACCAAATGCCATATATATGATGTATGAGCAATGGGTGGATGTTTTTATACAAAGTGCAACAATACAGTGAGTGCATAAATGAATGGGAGGCCCCAGTGGGATTCAAACCCCTAACCCTGGCAGTGTTAATACATTTCTCTAACAGAATTGAGCATACATGTAAACACTTAAACCACCTAAGAATGAAAACTAAGGAGTTGTGAGGGGGGTGTGTGTATGTATATGTGTGTGTGTGTGTGCAGACGCTTAATACCTGAGATTTGGAGACCACTGCTGTGGTTTCTCTTGGCTCAACTGTCTGAATCTGTGACAGAGAAAACGTTTTGTATTTGACTATTATTTATTTATTTGGATTATTTCATCATTTAGCAGATTTTCTTATCGAAAGCAATTCAGAGTTGAAGATAGAGTCATTAAGGAGCAGGTAGGGCATCTCGCTCAAGGACACTTACAGGTAGACTGCGGACATTGGGGTTCGAACCCAGAAGCTTTCGTCGGGGAGACAACAACGCACTAACCTGACTACACCATCCTTCCACTCCATGATACAAACAAACAATGATCCTGTTTGATAAAAGACGTTTTCCCCACCGATATCTGTGTATTTTGGCATGTGGAATGTCCGACCGGCCCCACCTTGACTCTGGGTTTGGCCACCGGTCTCTGGATCTCCTTGTGCTCCTCCTCCCTCCTGGTCTCCCTCTGCTGGCTCTCTGCTGTTCCACCATCCTGTCTGTCCGCCTCCCTCCCTGTCTCTCCGTCCTTCGGTTGCGGCCAGGCTGTGCCCACAACCGCGCCGGTGGAGCCCCCCGGCGGTTGGAAAGGGTACCGCCATTTCAGCAGCACCCTGACCATACCACGCGGCCCACCGGCAGCGTCTCTCAGGACGTAGTCGCCTGACGGGAGAGGAACAGAGAGAGCCACAAGGCCCTTTTACACAGACTTTTCATTGTGGGAATGTTGCGTCTATTCGATGACTCGTCCCTTCAATTTCCCCTCCGACGTATTTCTGATCGCACAAACGCGCCTGCTCGCATGAATCCATTGCAACGTTACGCCTCAATGCGTTGTACGTGATAAATGTTGTATAAATGTGCACAGCGAGCAAAAGCACCGCCGTGACTGTTTAGAAAGCGACGTCGCTGCCCGATGTGTGTGTTATACGTCACGCTAGACGCCGACGACGTTGTGTACATGAAACCTCTGATTCCCAGAATGCCGGCATGCTGTGTAGAAGCACACACCGGTCACACTGGTTATGCTTGTCTTTTTTGGTTCTGTGTAAAAAGGCAAAGACAGCATAACGACGGATCTTCTTCACGGCAGTATTGTGAGAACTCACAATAAAAGAGGCTACAGAGAGGTACTCCGTTTCCTCAAGTGCTGAGCTGTAGACGAGTCAGCACCGTGTTTCTAGGAATCACAGGATGTGTAATGGGGAACAAGATAGAGCAATCAAGTGTTGTGTATGTAGGTTCTGTTTTTGCGTTTGTCACATTCGATTGTATTTTTGTAGGCTTGTAGGCTAAAATTTTACGCAGCAATCGAACATCAAACAATGGCTCTGCTAGCGCAACAATGTTAGCCGTAACAAGACGAACATTTAGTATATATATACTTTTTAAAAGGGGGATTGAACTAGAACTTCCTTCCCCACCTCTGATCTCCCTGCCTGCGGCCAGGGTGCGGAGAGGTACGGGGGTCTTGGCCAGGTAGACGGGTGGCACCTGATCATCACTGTCGTCAAACACGTACACCCACAGACTGCCTGAGCTGGGAGGGAAAGTGCAAATATTACGCTATCATTTTTGGAGGGGAAAATAGTACAACACAAGTGATGAGTTATCTAAAAGACAGTTTTAGATGGCTTTATAATTAATGTTTTTTGCATTTCTAGCTAACGTGCACATTTTATATATCTTACTTCCGACTATATCTAGGCTATCCAGAAATTATCTCCTAGCGACCACTGGTAAAATAAATAAATAAATAAATTAATACATTAATACATTAATACATTAATAAATGCAATTTCCCTTTGGGGATCAATAAAGTACATCTATCTATCTATAGAAATGAAATACACAAATACATAAATACATAAGTAATAATAATAAAGAATCATTTCAGTTATCTTTTAATATGTTATCTTTCAATATGGTAAAACATTTTAGTTATCTTCTCATTTTTGGATGATCTTTATTTCCTGCCTACCTGAGATACTGCAGAACATCTGCCGTTACTGCTAGCGGGTAGCTAACGGTATCGTTGAATGAGGGGTCTGCGCAGCACTGCACCGTCGACGAGACGTGCGGTGGAAGGTCGTAGAAGCGGTACGTCAGGTAGGCGTCGGGAAGTAGTCCTGGCCATCTCCCACTGAGGCCCACGCATCGCTCCACCGATATCACCAGCTCATTGGGTATCCCTCCGCCATAGTCAAACAACTCCTAGCAAAGTGGATGGTCGATGATTAAAGTTAGCATGTAGTTAAATGCAGAGGTTAGCATGCAGGGGTTCTATTACTTCCGGTCCAGGAACCAAATATTTTGTAGCATAAAGTAAGCACTATATTTTCATTACCATGTCAAATAAGTGAGATGCTTAATATTTCACTGTGAAGATTGTTCTTCAGTTTCGCTTTTAGGTCTTCAAACATATTAATGAAACACGAAAGAAACAGGCAAATAGGCATACATATAAAAATATGTCATTTTAAAGATTATTTATGAAAATGTCCCACAACCCACTTGTTGTCCCCTGCTGTGACCCACTTATTGGTCGCGGCCCACAGTTTGAAAAACCACTGAACTAGAAGTAGCCACTATGACACAGACTATTTCACAAGAGAACAACAAAATCTCATACTAGTAACATACTTTATGCCCCTGAAATGTCCTTTATGCCTTGAGAATTACAGAAGAGTAACAAAATCTTGGTGGACCTTTACCCCTGGTGCGATGTCCTGCCAGCCCACGAAGTGTTGCCTGGCGCCGGTCTGCGTGGCCGGCCCCCTGAACATTATCCTCTCTGGTTCTCTGCCTACCGGGACGTCCACGGGCTCCGCAGGGGGAAACAGACGCACCCAGAAGTCAACCATGCCTACGACGTCCCCCTCAGAGCCTAGAGAGAGAGAACGAGACAGAGAGAGAGAGAGAGAGAGTTGAATGTTTACTTATCATGCCAATAAAGCTCTTTTAAATTCAATTGAGAGCCATGTCAAACTTTTAGAACAAAACTGGTACCAGAGTATCATCTGCCTCCTATTTGGTCATTTTTTGGACTAACTAATGTATTTTGTTTGTTGTGGTCATACAGAAAACATCGGCAATACCTACAGATAACATTCAGATTAATTCAGCATAATGTGTCTTTATATATGTCGTACAATGATGCATAATTAATCCCAGATGGGAAATTCCGGTGTCAAACAACCCCCCCTCACCTGTTACATTGACACGTCCAGTCAGTCGCTCCCCTCTCCTCTCCAATGCCCCCGCCAGCCCCATCGCGCCACTGCCCAGCGTGGAGAACCTGACCCCGCCCACCGCCTGGTGCAGCTCCACCCTGACCTTCGACCCCTGCCCGACCCCCCGCAGCCGGGCCAGGTCACGGGCCGACAGGGCGTAGCGGGACGTGAAGCCGTAGCTGGGCTGGGTGCCCGAGACCAGCGGGGTGCAATGCACCTCGTAGTCCAACAGGGCGTAGGTGCAGAAGGTGACCGGGTCCTGGCCCTGGGTCCCAAGGGTCCGGAGGCCCCCCGGGGTGAAGGTGGCGGCCTGGAGAGGTAGTGTAGTGATGCGGAGGAGTGCTGTTCTGGGTTCAAAACCTGTCTATCTGTAGATGCCTGACCCCTGCCTGCTAAATAGTAGCTAGTAAAACCTCTGTATTAGTAAAATAAACAATGCAAAACATTTAAGATTCTTCATGTGTGTCTAGCAACCTCAAGTAGGGCTGAACGGTATCTTCTGCGGATATTGGATATTGCACTTGGCCATATTGTGATTTTGATAATATTTCTATTAATTGTCCAGTCCGAACCTCAACATCGATCAATAACACAATATTTTGACTCTGATTTTAGTATTAATGATTCCACTGTGCATGAAATGTGTACATGAGAAACATCAAACAACCAGAGACAATCTAGTATGTTATGTCACAGAATTCTTGTTGATATAAAAGCACAAAAGACACGTAAACATATACGCATTTTGAATATTCATTTTCGGGACCTTCAAGTGAATTTCCAGCATGGACTCCCCAGGCCTGAGTTGCGAGAAGGATGTGTCTTCCTCGATGGGTTGTACCACCTCATGGTCGCCCCCCGGCCAGGTGTACTGGATTGGTATGCTCCTCTTGTAGTTCTTAGGGCTGTATGCTAACTCTTTCAGTTGGGCTTTGGGGGAGAGAAAAAACACATCCTCAACCAATTTATTGAATCATTCAGATTAGCTTTTATATCTCAGAAGTGCTTCCGAGGAAGTTCTGTGTTATATTTACACGGTACTGATAACGTTGAATGGCGAAGAATGAAGCATATATCTATTTGCAGTTTTCACAATATACAGTTTATAGTTTTTGCCACTCCCACAGGGTAAATATATAAATATGTATAATAACTCCTGTGCACCTTTAACTTTGCGAGTTCCACAGAAGAGATTCTTACTATTTACTATATTGATGTTTATATTGATACCTTGTAGAGTATTGATCTGAAGGGCCCTCTTGGACAGCAGTTTGTCCTTCTGTACCACTCTCCTCCTGCTCTCCTCCCTCTCTGTCTCCCTCTTGTGGTTCACAGTGTTTAACTCCTCCTGGGGAGGCAGGGAGAGGAGAAGTGTTTAGAGGTTAGTGTGTGTGTGTGTGTACTGTATGTATGTATGTATGTATTTACAGGTCAGTGTTGATGTATTCATAAGTACATTATGAAGTATATTTCTATGTATATTCTACCTGCAGGCCGGTGTTGATGTATATGTATTTATAAGTAAATACATATACATTATACATTATGAAGTATATTTCTATGTATATTCTACCTGCAGGCCAGTGTTGATGTATTTATAAGTACATTATGAAGTACAGTATATTTCTATGTATATTCCACCTGCAGGCCCGTGTTGGTGTATATGTATTTATAAGTACATTATGAAGTATATTTCTATGTATATTCCACCTGCAGGCCCGTGTTGGTGTATATGTATTTATAAGTACATTATGAAGTATATTTCTATGTATATTCCACCTGCAGGCCCGTGTTGATGCGGTTTTCCAGCAGCAGCAGCTCTCTGGTCTTGTGCAGCTCGAGGATGGTCTCGGCGTGCGCAGCCTGGACCTCCCCCAGCGCCCGGCCGGGGTCTCCCCCTCCTCCGCTCCCCTCCACCACCTCCAGGAAGCCCAGGCCCTGCCTGCCCTCCTGCTGCAGCCGGAACGCCTGTCATAGGAGGCCGGAGGAGGACATGTGAGGAGGAGACGTGAGGAGGTGAAATGTTATTACATTACATTACACCACATTAGTAGGCCTTCGTCACAGAAGTGTAATCGCGGGGATGAACACTACAGGTGTATCTCGTGACGTTCCTTATGGGTGCTAGCATGCCAACAGAGCCGTAATTCACATAATCAGTTACACCTGTTTTTGTCGATCACACATCTGTGATAAAGGCCTATACACATAAATACACATTAACACGCACACACACACACACACACACACACTGTTAGGAAGCAGGACAAACCTTGATCTGCAAAAGGGTTTCACTCAGGTCCTCCACACTCATGTCAAATGCCTAGGAGAGACACCACACGATCAGCTCAAAAGACAATAATAGGCCTAATATTTCAGAATTCAACACAGTGTGTCTCTAATGTGGGTGCATGTGCCCCCAGTGGTATTCTGAAAAATTGCAGAACATGAACCCAAAAAAATATTGTTGTTTTAATATTGGTTATGACCAATTGTAAAAAGGTTCCACCTGAAGAAGATAAATGAATACCCCTTAATACAACTCAGTAAATCTGAATAGTAACATCGTAACAAGTTTAGTAAACCTTTCCAATAACAGCATATTGTGGTGGCCACTCACCCGCAGGACAATTAACAAGTTTAAACTGTTAGAATTCACGGCAATCTTTCCCATGTTTACATGCATGCTATGTTCTCCCTACCGTTGGTAGGGAGGTCATTTACTGGACTCAGTTACCCAGGCACCCTAGCGGGTTGATGACGTCACTCTTGCTGCGACAAGGTGGTTGTATTTATTGCTGCTAGTGAATAAACGAGGAGTTTTCAGAGCTCTTCAACTCGGGAATAAATCTCTGTCTCTCTTTCGCTCAACTCCTACGATATCACTTTAACTTTAAAGGGGTAATTGGCTTAAAAAATATCTTAGTACATTAGTAAAAATAGTTTGAGAACCACTGATTTAGCATACACTTTCCAAAGCGACTTTAAGCACCTCAGTCCAAAGTGAGGCTGAGAACAAGTGCAGAACGGCTTCATATAGAGACCCCCTCAACAAAGACCCTTCTAACTTCAACTCAACGACAAGAGATAAAACATAACAACTATTTATTTGTAATGTTTACGCAACGGCGGCCAGTTTAGGAGCTTCTCGGAAGACCCACCTCTTCCAGTTAAAA
The DNA here is from genome assembly GCA_900302375.1 of Bathygadus melanobranchus. Classification (NCBI taxonomy): domain Eukaryota; kingdom Metazoa; phylum Chordata; class Actinopteri; order Gadiformes; family Macrouridae; genus Bathygadus; species Bathygadus melanobranchus. Next base: position 3,516 of record OMKP01088780.1, on the reverse strand, counting down.
TACTCCCCACACACCTGAGTGACAGAGTCCAGCCGGTTCTGAAGAAAGGCGACTTGTTGTTCAGACCGCTGCAGCTCCTGGTGCAGAAGATCCCGCCGGACCTCCCTCGGAGCCTCAGACGATCCTTGTAGGACAGAAACAAATGTGTTTTACATGCTTAGAGTTAGAGTAGCTCTGCAGTCCCAAGTGACTTGCGGTGATATGAACATGTGCAGCGTGTCTAATTATGTATCAATTGTGTTATCATTTCTCAACTCTTGCATTATATCTACTCTGCTATCTACAACCATCATACAGGCTTTTTTTCCCCCCCGGACATTCTTATGAACAGAGGAAAAACAGAAGCCAACGTATTTATTTCATATTTCACGCTCAGAAATGAACATTTTAACGTTTAAAAAAGACAAACTTGTTTTCAAAGAACCTGCTTATATCTAGAAAAAGCTTCCCAAGTTCCTAACCTGTTCCTCTCCCCCTCCGTTCCTCCAACGCCTCCTTCTCCTCTCTCAGCCTCTCCTTCTCCTCCTGCAGCATCCTTCTCTCCTCAGCCATCATATGGAGCATCTCCTCCTGTCTCTGCACCTCCTTCTTCTCCTTCTCCACCTCCTTCCTCCTCTTCTTCCAGATGTCCTCGCTCCCCTTTGCGTCGCTTTCCTCCGTCTCGGCTTCGCTTTGGTTGTTTTGGCGCCCCCCTCTGGCTGATAGGGTACTGCAGGGAGCGGTGAGGACAGAGTGAGGCAGCGGTGAGTTATGTCGATGTTGTGGGATTCTGGTCAAGGAAATATTACTGTCTGTTGTTGGTCTTAAAGACGTAATTTAATAAAAGTGTAGTCTGTATCATGTTAGTAAACCTGTCTTGATGTTTTCTGCACTGTCCATGACAAACAAACAAATAAGAACAGCGTGTTACGTTCCATGCCTCTGCAGTAGTGTATCGTAGCTGGCCTTCAGCAGATTCCTCTCTCCCTCCAGGTCTGATAGTCTCTCCTGAAGCTGCCAGACAAACACAGCATCGTCACGTTAAAGGCCTGTCGATCCTCTCCCTAGAAGTGTGTGTGTGTGTGTGTGTGTGTGTGTGTGTGTGTGTGAGACCTCGCCCAGGCTCTGCAGCTCCAACGCAGCGGAGGCGAGTTGTCCCTCCAGGCCGAGCGCCCGCTGCCTCTCCGCCCTGAGCTCCTCGGTGAGCTCCTTCAGCCGCCCCAGCAGAGCTCCCTGGCTCTCCTGCACCCCCCGCTGGCTCTGAGGGGGTGCATACACACATCATACAATAACACACACACACACACACACACACACAAACACATCGGATTAACCCCAGTGAATGGATAACCATGCCATCATTGTATTGTCATGTTTATGTCATGAGCGCGAGTGTGTATGTGTGTGTGAGTGTGTTACTCATATGTGGGTTCCCACCTCCTCCAGACGGTTTTCATAAGCCTTTAGGGGGAAAGGGTGCAACATTTTGTCTTTGAATTTGACGTGTTGGACACGAAACACAGAACCAAGATGGCCTCATCGCTAACAAGAACGCTTAAAGGATAACTTTGCCACTTTTCAACCTTATCTCTATCTGTCCTCATTAGGGATATAGTGTGAAAAACGGCTGCAGTTGTTGCCGATGCCCTCTGTGTCTCTGGGGTCGCAGCTCAGCTGCATCCCCAACTCCATCATTTCATGGAGTTGGTGTAAGATTTGCATCATCCAGCGGGCAAAAGTAGTGGGGAGATCTGGGTGCAGGCAACATGGAGGAAAGGTAAACATTGTTCATTCGCATATGCTAATAATACAAAGCCGGTTGAAAAGTGGTGAAGTTCCCCTTTAACTATGGCAACCGACATCATCAAATATTTAGAATGGAGTCTGGATGACTGGATTCATTGACAAATAAATGAATGAATGACTGGATGGATGAATGAATAAATGAATGGATGGATGAATGAATGGATGACTGGATTCATTAACAAATAAAATGAATGCCTGAATGAATTAATACATGAACGAATGGATGAATGACCGAATGAATGGATGGACGGATGAATGGATGAATGCATGGATGAATGAAATAACGAGTGAAGGAATGAATGGATGGATGGCTGGGTGGATGAATGAGTGGATGAATGACTGGCCTCTTGCAGGTCACGGAACTTCTCCTGTGTGACCCTGAGGGCGGAGTTCTTCTCTGTCAGCTGCTTCTGGAGCCGGATCAGGTCCACATTGTCCCTGATGGTCGCCCTGACAACCACACACATCACCCCTTCATACTGCCGCCAGTGCTACTAGTACGACTCGAGGCACGGCGCTAGGTCGGGGCGTCGTGTTCTCGGGCACGGCGAGTTTAAAACACACACACAGAATCACCCACAGCTTCAAACGTTCTGGGTTTTTTTTGGCCTGTACTGCAAATCTATTGGTGGGCGCATTTAGTCACGTGCGCTGGTACGTAAAAGTATTAATCAGTGTAATGAGCCACAGCCGTGTCGGTCCCACACCTCTGTGTAAAGGGTCCATTGCTGGCATCCCCACCTGTGGCCGTGGGCCTGCTGCCTCCTCGCTCCCCGTGTGGCCTCCTCCTCCTCCTCCTCCGCCTCTTTCTCCTGCAGCTTGTCCCTGAGGGCCTGCGCCGCCACCTCCAGCTCCGCCATCCGCACCTGCTGGCTCTCCACCACGCTGGACCTGGTGAGGGTGTGGTGGATGGAGGGTGGAGGTAGGTGTGATGGATGTCGGGTGAGGGTGGTGGTGGTGGTGGTGGTGGTGGTGAGGATGGACGTAGGGGGCAGAGCATGAGAGTAGGCCAGTGGAGGGTGGCGGTAGGTAGGGTGAGGGTGGAGGTAGGATGGTCACCAGAGTAAAAATACAGTAGACAACGTAGGGAGAGAGAGACCATATTTGTAGTCCTAATTGTAAGGTTTCATCGTGTGGTTAATGCTGTGTATGCAGTTAGGTCACTCACCTGAGCAGTGCGTGTCTGTCCAGGGAGGGAAAGATACAAAGACAATATAGGGTCATCGTTTACATTTACATTTACATTTACATTTACATTTACATTTACATTTAGGGCAATTGTACACTCATGATTGCCAGGTTAGAAGAACAAGATTTAAGCACCCATAATTGCTAGATTAACGCCTTGCTGGTAAACAGGAAGATAGCTAGGACAAGATGCTACACGATGCTGAGTACTATCTTTAAGAGCCAGGACGTACAAACATACAAATAAGTCCTTAGGATCCAAGAGGGGATGGGATCTGAACCCTGGTTAGTGTAAGTGGGAGTGGGTTAATAACCCAAAACACATGAGGACACAACAGCATTGCAGCATTGTACACACCCTCACACACACACACATACACCCTCACACACACACACACACACACACACCCTCGCATACACACACACACACACACATACACCCTCACACACACACATACACCCTCACACACACACACACACACACACCCTGACATACACACACACACACACACACACATACACCCTCACACACACACACATACA
>OMKP01088764.1:0-19145 GCA_900302375.1 Bathygadus melanobranchus | reverse complement strand
CCCCCCTACCCGATCAACTTTAACCCCACCCCTCCTGGATCCTTAGCACTTCCATATTTGTATGTCTTGGCTCTTTGTACAATCTTGTACGCTGGTATGTCCCGGCACTTGAAATATAACTTAGCTTGTGTAGCATCTTATCCTGGCTACCTGCTGTTGTACAGTAAGGAGCCAACCTAGCAACTGTAAGTTTGTAAACTTGCTCTATTGACCTGGCAACCAGGAATGCTTGTAACTTGTTCTATTCTAATAGCAGTCTACCTTCAGCGATATATTGTTGTCTCCCTCCTTCGACAAATGTGTTACTTTTTTGTAAGTCGCGTTGGATAAAAGCGTCTGCCAAATGCTCTAAATGTAAATGTAAATGTAAATGTAATGAAGACACTGACCCGGTGAGGAAGCTACATTGTGGGACGCAGGTGCCTCCTATGCTGTAGTTCTTACAGGCCAGACACTGGTTTGGCCCAGGGCCCCAACATCCATCAGAGGAGCACAGGGGATCGCAGACATGACCGTCTTTAGCTAAACACATGAATATCATGCAAGTATTACAGACAGCACTGTATCCACACCAAACATGATGTCTTCATAAAGACATCTGTGTCCGCAAAGGTTTAGCACAACCAACAGAAAGTGCCAAGCGTTGCCCTGCATTGAATGAACATTAATATGAGGACACCCCCCGCGTCCCTCTCTCACCACATTGGCTACGGGCTCTGTTATCTTTGACGTCAATGATCTTCACACGCCGCTGTGTGCGGGAGCTTCCGCTAAAAAGACGCGTCCAGTTGACGTTGTCCTGGTAGCAAAGCTTTGCGTTTCTCGTGATGTAAACACCGCCGTCGTTGATTCTTCGCAGTGAACGTAACCCTAGTGATGTCAGTGATGGGATCCTCATCACCAGTAGAGCGTAACCCCTGATGGATGAAGCAGAGGTCCAATTAGAGTCAGAGACGGGCTAGTTGTTTTCATTGTGTTAACGAAGACGTGTGTGAAATGTAGAGGCACAACAAGATGCAATACAGGGGAAGGCTGGGAGCCGGACATATATGACTGTACCTTTTCGAGTTTGATCCTCTACATGGGGTGAAGGAGGAGAGGTAAACAACAGGATGAATGTGAGAGAGGGATATGACACACAAGCGAGAATATTAGATTCATGCTGCGGTGGTCTAGTCAGCAGGACAGTTACACACAAAAATTGAATTAAACACGTAGACGATGGGTTAGATTAAACAAATACAAGGTTTTTACCTGTAAAGTGTCCTGCCTTCAATCGTTTGAAGGTTGGAAAATACGGAAAGATCTGACATGTTTGCAGGCCATGACTGGATATTAAGAATGTCTGTAAACATAGGCATTGTTTTAAGTTTTAAATGCAATGATGAAAGTACACTATGCTTTTGTGACAGAGTAAGATAACTGCTAAAGTCATTCAAAAAAGGAATAACACACCTGTAATCTCTCGGACGGTGCTAAAGATTTTCAGTTTTGACGGGTCAATGGCAGGAATATTCTTGTATTCATCCCTTTGCATGGAAGGAAAAATGAGAACACATATTATAATTATGATTATTATGATGACTTCCTTTAGGACAGTTGAATGGATGATGTATTGTAGCGAATGTATGGCTAAATGTAAGGTGTTTCGCATACCCTTTGATCCCAGTCACCAGGAAGTGGAGGTTGCCCTGGATCTTGGTACAGTTCCTAAAGCTGTCAATATTCAGGGCATCGACGGTCTGGCGGTCTGCCACATTCGAGTCGGTTCCGATGCACACTGAGAGGACACCAACAGAGACGGGGTGGAAACAAAGAAACAACTCAGAATGAGTTCACGTCAGACTCGGAAGTACGTTGGATTGCAGCTCATGATTTTAAATGCGGTGAATTAACCACCTTTTGGACAGGGGCCTCCACAGGGCTCACATCTCTTCACTCCTTTTTTCTCCACTTCCATCTTGTCAGAGGGACAGCTGCTCACACAAGAGCTTTCATCCACCACAAAGTTTGCTGTGCAGGGTGAAAAAGCAACAATGTTTTCTTTGAATGCAGACACATATATGACTTCCATCGTAATCCATGATTTGATGGCATCGGTGCGTGGCCTTGGTCTGTTTGCAGGGGGTGTTGTATGTTAGGTTACATTACAACACTCACGAGGACATTGGGCCACGCAGATGGACCCGTATTGGTACTTGGCACTCGGGTTGGGCTCCAGCTTAAAGGTGTGCTTGTTGTAGATCAAGGTCTGGGGACACTGAGGCACACAGGAGCCCGAGTTGTTGAAGTTCCGGCAAGCCTGGCAACAGCAAAAACGACAGTTACGACAATACGTCGGGCTCACTGTGGTGGACGGTGGTGACGACACCTTGTTTATTGATATGTGAAACTGAAACTGAAGGAACGTATGTCTATTGTTTGTCTTAGAGAGAAGACAGATAAGTCAAATGCATTTTATTTGTAAAGCCCTTAAATCACAGTTACAGTCTCAAAGGGCTTCACAGGTCACACATGACACACCCTAACCTTAAGGTATTGAAGCCAATCATGGTATCGTGTTTTTAATTGTTGTTAAATCTTTGTTTATACACTGCTTTTTTTCATTCTATTGGAGAGAAGGTCCAGTTTTAATTATTTAGTGTGTCCATGGAATTTGCTGCCGACTTACAAAGCAGTCAGTATCCAGTGGTCCAGTGCAACCCCCTGCACATTCTATGTGGCAACATTCACTGGGGCTTTTTCCGAAGCATCGGCCATTGCACTGAGGTGCGCACACAGTCTTTGTGACTGTGAGAGATACGGAGAGGTGGTTAGCTTGCACAGTAACACAGCACAGAGAGTAGTTGGTAAAAATGAAGCAATACATTTCATGACTTACGGATCTGACATGTGTCATTCCCAGGACCCCAACACGGAATATCACTGCACGCTTTATGGCAGTCCTCTGAAACAACAGGTAACTGTTCAACTCTACCACCATTGTTGTATTTGAATGCGAAATGCCCAACAAAACCAAACCCTACGTACAGGAATGGGAACTGCTCCTCACAGGACCGAAAGGCCCTGCAGAGGGTGGTGCACCTAGCTGAGTGCACCATAGGGACTGTACTAACTCCCCTCCAGGACTTGCATACCAGGCGGTGCAGCACCAGAGCCGGTAGAATTAATAAAGGACCCTCACCACCCCAACCAAGAACTCTTTGAATGGCTGCGGTCAGGCAGACGCCTCCGCAGCCACAAAGCCAACACGGAGAGGCTTCGTAGGAGCTTCTTCCCCCAGGCCATCAGACTGTTAAATACAGCCCATACTGGAGTCTAATTCCAGTACCACTGCTGTATGTACCATATATATATACGTATACTATGTATATCTACTGTCACTACCTCACCCAACTGCATCTCAGTCTTTCAACCAGCAATGGTTTGGTTCCTGATCTAGTTGTTGTGCGGCTCTTTTTCTCTTGTGTAGCCCCTTTCCTATTAAGTTATTTTAAATGTTTCAATTTTTTACTTTTTATATTTTATTGAACATTGCAAACTTGCACAGTCTGCCCTGCTGCCGACACTCATTTCAATGCTTCTGTACACTGTATATTGGCATGTGACAAATAAAACTTTGAATCTTGAATCTTTGAATCTATTCTACTGCTGTCCCATCACAAGCATCTCAAAGACTCACTCTCTGGCCCGTTTTCATTGATGACGATCTCAGATGTGCCGTCCTTCACGATGTCCAGCCAGTTGATCTGAGGGGCGAAACTCAGGAACTTATTCTGGATGATTTGAACACCTCCCTCCAAGATCTCTGTACAATGACACAGGAAGACAAAGCACACATGAATGTGCATGCACACACACACACACACACACACACACACACATAGGTATGTTAATGACAAATACAATTAGCAAAACAAGCCTCAACCAGCCGTTGATTCAGTCTGACATTCAGCGGTCACATGTCTTCATTAAAAGCAGTATGACACCCTGAAGCTCATGTTACAGTGGCAGTTGAGATAATAGACATTCCCGGAACTTCCTGCCACTACCTCCTACAGGTAGTCAGAGGGTGTGGTGACTACGTGGGCGTGAGAGCACCAACCGTAGCTAACTATTATTGAAGCTTTGCTCGCCCACCACAGCGTCCTGTCCCGTTTGTGGCACATGCTCAAAAACGAACAGGGGGAGGGGTTACTTAGCATGGCTGATGTGAGTGAACTTTCATTCACCTTGCCCGAGCAGATGAAGAAGGCCAATTACTACTGAAGACGTACTACTTCACACTTCTTCTCTTTTAAGACACGAGTCATATCCTTGTTCGAAATGGGCCGATTGCTTGGCCTCAGGTATTGCTCCTTGCGGCATTCCCAAGAACCGCTCATTCTCCACACTCGACACTGCACTTTCTTGGGCCCTCAGCAATATACCCGCCAAGTGTAAAATCGATCGAATAAACCGTTGTCGAGAATATTGAAGGAAAGACATACATTCAGACTCCTCGGCATACATACAGACTAGGCGGCAGTAGCTCATAGTGGTTGTTTAGCAACCGAAAGGTTGCTGGTTCGATCCCCGGCTCCGCCTAGCTAATTGTTGAGGTGTCCCTGAGTAAGTAAAGCACTTTGGATAAAAGCGCTATATAAATGCAATCCGTTTACCAATCCATCCTCTTATTATTAGATTTGTGACTTTGTGTGAGCATTTGGCCCTAATTTACCTGTGAGGTGTGTGAGGCCCAGCTCCTGTAGTCCATGCTGGCCATCCTTCTGGTAGTTGACGAGCACGGCCAGTGCGAAGCGGTCCTCGTACTGCGCAGTGCCTCTGATGACTCGCAGGTGATCCAGTGGCAGGCGGCTGAACTGGTTCACCGCGATCAGGATGTAGCCTGTCACCTCCCTGATGGACTACAGGGGGCAGCAGAGAGGGAAAGACCAGGAATGAGGACAAAGAGAATTGAATGGTGATGAAGAAGTATATCACAATGTATGGGTGTTAATATTACATATTTGAAACATTGTCATGGTTATTAATGTATAGCTTTTAAGCTGTTAGAACTGTATTACAGAGTGCAATGAAAAGTATTCAGTATCCACTGGATGCTGGATACTGCAGGAGCCATGAGAGGCAGTGATGACGTTTATCTTTGTTCACTGTCTATTACATGGACGTGTGCTTGTAGTATTTGGATAATTAGATTTGTTTAATTTCAGATTTCTCATGTAAACGGAGCCATTGTGGAAGTACAAAGGAAGAAGTAGAAGTTGGTCGTTGTTGATCGTTGCTACGGGATCAGCGTGTGATGCCATAGCAACGAGCGCTCACCTGCAGGAAAGAGAAGTCTCTGGCAGGTTCCATCATGGTAATCTCAAGGTTTCCCATAACTATTTCACAGCCAGTGTACATTTCCTTAATGAGATTGTACTGCATGTCTGAACTTCCTGTCATGCTCAGACCGTTCTGGGTCCCAGAGCATACCTTCACTAGAAAGAGGAAAAAAGTGCATTATATGACCTATTGTACCCTCCATAACCTCGTGATGGAGGGTACAACCTCAAGAGACATATTAATACTGGAATTAATTTAGTTGAATTTCGACGTCAATATAGAGATCTACTCATCAATAATTCTGTATATTCACAGTTTAGAATGTATATGCACTTAAAGAAAGAACACATAATTAATTAAAATAACATTCGAGAGCATGTGTGACCACAAATACATTTGAATAACATCTAAAGTATGTTGAGGGACTGCCCAGCCACATTTATAAGTCCCACTTTATGTCGACATTTCTATGTCACTTTGTTCTGCACACACAATATCAACGAAAGCACTGTAACTGTGTAAAACAAACTGAGGATTGTATGAGTCAAACATACAAGGCCTTGTTTATGGACTGCGAGCAACTGCTTTGCTATTCAAATCTCAGTCAGAATCAGACAGAGAGCGGAGGGAAGGAAGAACCCAGGAAGAGACGATATGCGATCGTTGAATTTGATGTTGGCCAAGAATTGCGCATGAGTTGCAAAAATACATGACATGAATTGCACATGAATACATACGATAGTTAACGCTCTTTTCTCTATCCCCATCTAGAAATACAGCAAGCAATTGTAGCCTACTTAATACCCGAGCTTAACCTCATCACAATTTTAAATGTATAGCATTATATACTGTATAAATGTATCAGTCAAGCATATTCCTAATACATTGAAAATATATCACACACGTTAGGCTGACTAAGGCTAAAACGTGGAGTCCATGTCAGTGGGACTGTGATTGCATGCAGCAGTGGGGTGCAATAAGCATTATACAACCATCATTTAGATTTATTGTGTTTTTGAGGCAGAAGGGTTCAAAGGCCCTGTGCCACGATGGGCAGGATAAGCTCAAGAAAATGGACTCTGTTCAGTGGCCCGTGGAAATAAACAAATATTTGAAGCTTTTTTTCTCTTTGGATCAAAATAATGGCATTGGCTCAAAGGTGAACCTTTTATCTACAGTGACACAGAGTTCAGCCCTGGGAGTGTTGCTGTGTTATCAGTGGATGGCTTTAGCCGTGGGTTTGAATGGACTGTTGGGAAACGTACTCGAGCACCTGCACATTTATAATGAAGGAAGTTCAAGGTGGTTGGCGAGCGGATAATGAAAATACAATATCCTCACCACACACAAACACACACAAACACGCACACACCTACAGCATTGTTTGGCTGTTAACACATGTTGTGGAGTAGAGAATCTCTGTAGAGAATTGCAACAGGCTGAGTGGGTTTTTCTTTTCTCTCAGAGTAACTCTCCGTGTTGGCAGATGGATGACGGAGAGTGAAAGAAAGAGAAAGAGTAGGCTGGAGATGCACACACTTACGCACAAACACATAGAGGGAAACACACACACATCTAGACACAAACACACACACACATGCACAAGTTACACATCAAGACACCCACAAACCACATGCACACACACACACACACACACACACACACATACACATTCACATGCACATATACAATGGCCCCATTATGGACGAGTGCAAAACAAGTGTCTTTTGTAGAGCATCACGATTTGTGGCCTAGCCTCTGCCCCTCTTTTCAACTCATATTAACCTCTTTCCCTCTTCTAATTAGTCTTTATATTTAAGTACATCAATATTTTGTTTACTCCTTTGCATTATTTCTGTACTCCTCAAACCCCCCCCCCCACACACACACACACACACACACACGCACACACACCAGTAATTCGAGGCCCATTCGTTTTCTCTTGAGTCACCCAGCATGACATGATTTGAACACCTTACAACTGTCCTTGCCCTCCACATTAAAGTGTAACCTAATACGCAAATGAAGCATTAGGCTCCGCGAGCGACTCAGGATCAAGTTGGGCTGTCATTTTTATTCAGCCGAGAGGGACCACAGCGGAGACAGAATGGAGGGAGGAGGGCACCAACACGCTTCATAAAGGCACATGAGACGATGACTGAGGTAAACAGAAACTTGGCACAGGGCGGCAGGAGATTACCGCATACCTCTCTCTCTCTCTCACACAAACACACACACACACACACACACACACACACAGTCACAGAGTTGTGCACGCTCCAACGTGCACATGCAGACAAACAAAGACAGACACCTGAACACCTGTGCTATTTGTTTACTAGCAGGGTTTCCTTACTCGTCACGGGCACAATTCAAATGGATGCTTTGCCCTTCACCTCTCACGACGTGTTGTCAGACACGACTCTACTGAAGGACAGATCAGGGGTTGCTTCACGTCGCCCTACATGCTTCAACAACAGGACTGACAGCATACTTTTGGACGTATCACTTAGTTGGAACATGAGGCACACCAATAACAGCCATGATGGCGGGATCCACAAAAAAAAGGTTTTCTTTGAAAGACCAAAACATATTTGAAGTTGCAGCCACAGATGAATGGAAGATAAGATTCATTATTAATATAATGAATCATGCCTTGATGACATCATTCATCCTTGGTTTTTTTATTTTTGTATTTGCCCACCTAACCAGATAGTGATGTATGTTAAAGTTGTCTATGATATTTTACCATGCAAACCTGCCTTGTGTGCATGTGAATCTGTGCATCTCACCTGAACCAATGCAGGCATGTATTAGTATAATAATCAAGCCCAACCTTGGGTTTTTATCAGGAACGCTTGCAAAAGTATGATACAGGATATTGATAAATACATTCTGCACATATTTGTTTATTTCATCATATTTTAATTTTAGTCACAGAATAAAAACTACACAAGACACACCCCAAACAGCCCTGACGTTTAGATGAGTCTTGTTATGAAGACTGCACCCGTGTTCATCTGCAGGGTAGCTGCTAAATCAGACTGTGTTGCAAAAAATGTTGTATACATAATACACAATCTGCTTTGTATTCCAGTTCTGCAGTACTACATACTGAATACTAAAAAAAAATGCATGTGGAATTTAAATTAAATGATATTATATACGTATATATATATATAATTATTATTATTATTGTTATTATTATTATAGGTGATGTAATGTAATGTTATTGTGATTTCCACGCGTTGGGAACTGAATTCTAAAGCCTAATGGTGATGTGTTGTTTTTCTCCAAGCCCACCACCTTATTTACCTAAACTGACAGGAAAGTGCAGCACAGTAGAGTAGAGTTCACCGAGTCAGTGATTGAAATCACAGCAAGTCTCTGAGACATGAGTCACGCTTCCCTATGCCTATGGACATAGTCTTACTGGTCTTATTGGCACACTAGAAACATGTAAAGGCAAGACAATATGAATACCAGCCTCACTGCTATTAAGATCCGAGGTTGGTGAAAGATAGACATACCCTATATCACACAAGTGACATAGCCGGGTCATTGAGGCAAACATGGGAGAGGTGCAGTTGACTCACAGCAAACAAGTTCTACTTGAGTAGAACTGGTTTTTAATCCAGGACTGATTTCGAGACTATTTCCCGTATAGGGAAAATGTCCAAAACAGATCGAATCGTATGTGGAGTGAATATGAATTCGTGGCTGTTGGTGTTATTTAGACGTTTTAATGACGAAGTAGGCTATTCACTATTGGTAGTAGATTTCGAACCTACCTTCTTGCGTCTGCGTGTAGGATGGTTGAATAAACCATTGTAGCACGATGTATACGAAGAGTGGCTTGTCGAATGGGGTCATTCTTATCCAAATAGATGCGGTTTTACGCAAAGTACAACCATGAGTTCTTCGTTTTCTCGATGAAAATCAGTGCGTTCAGTTTGGTCGGAGAGAGTCCATGTCGTCTTTTGTATTTCCACAGTTATTAAAAGTTATTCAATTTTCTTTAATGTTTTCAATATTCCAATATAATAATGCAACCTTGCTATAATATCCTAGGGTGTGTTACAGTTGGGCGCAGTGCTGAAAGTATGGTGTCGAGAGTGTGCGTGCGTAAAATCACTACAGCTCACTGATTGGCGCGGTGTTTCGAACCAATCACAAGTCGGAGCGTCTGTTTTTCAACTGCGTTGCGCTGTTTGATAAGCTTATCATTCAGGGATTGGCACACATTTATCTCAGAAGGCGAGTTAACTAGAAAGAGAACACCAATTGCTTCAAAACATATTCAGAGATCCATTAGGACTACAACAAAATAGGCTACAACAACAACACAGTCACACTGAAAATGTCTTTGTGTGGTATTTACAGAGCCTTTACAAAATAACATTTTGAATTATGTCTGGATCAATTCGTCATTATTACAAAAGCACAATACCCTATATATATATCAAAAGTTAAAAAGTAACCATAGTAACCATCCCTTAAATGAATTGGCTGGCCTATACAACAGATTACGATAGTTTATTCGTAATGCCAGCTAAATCTAACCATGAACCTAATTATTATACAGGCCTAATAGTCATATAGGCCTACAGTTTAATCAGAGAACAATCAGAGAGATAAAGAACACATTGTCTTAAAACAAATAAATAAGGCAATGGGTTCCTATTTCAAACGGAGACAAATTATTGGTTGGGTGCATAACAAAAAAAAGTGTTTTTTGTCTTTCGTCTTCCTTGTTGTCACTTGAGCTGTTAGGAAAACACAGCATGTCTGTAAAAGTGGATGAACTAGCCAGACAGCCCCGAGGAAACTGGACCGTCCTGCAGCCCCAGTTGTCTTACGCAACCCTACCTACCTACGCCTTATTACACCGACTCCAGCAGGCTCTGTTCAACTACACTGCTGTTCAACTAAAGCTGTGGAACCTCGGTCTACAGCACAGCTCGTGACCTCTTGGATCCAGCGGAGAAATGATGAAATAAAGTAATAAAAAATTGATTTCCAGACAATGCAATTTGAGTGTTGCCAAAATCGAATGGTTAATATTTCACTACCCTTCAAGGAAGTTGAAACATGTCTTCGGTTTTATATGCTCGGGATGAATAGCTGGCCACACACTTAAAGAAAATACCGGGACTATGTTAACACTTATTTACCAGTGTTTCAAACTGTTTCTCATTAACTTTGATGCATAGGCCTACTGGCATAGATAGACAATACAGAAAACAGGACACTTCCATAGAAGTAGTGGACCTATAGGGATACCTATACATTGTGTAGTATTTTTAATACAATGCAATTTGAATAATGTCCCTAATTTTATTCTCAATATTTGTATTATAATGTTGTAGCCTGACCTCTTGTGGTGAAACACAGCTACAGCAGACGTACTGTAGTTGTATCAGTACCTGGATAACAAATCAGTCGTCCTGCAAACTAGTCACCTAATGGTATAAATGTTCACACCAAGCAGATGAAGACAAACCATAAAGAAAAGTGGTTTATTTTTCAGTACAGCAGGATTTTGTTTTGTTACATCGAATACATATCTGTCCATGCACCCAGCAGTGAAACTTTCACCATTATCACCATCTTCTCCACTACTAAACCTACTTGTGGAACTTTAACAGAACAGAATGAATCAAGAGCTATTTTGATTATCATCGATTCACACACATCTACATCAATATGTTCACCCCAAAATCAACAAGGTTTCAGTTAAATATAAATTAACAGTTTGCAGAACAAGATACAAGGAAAGACTTATTTGCCATATCCACCAAAACCAGTACTTGAAGGGCAACAAAACAAATCTAGAAAATCCAATACAAACCATAATTGATACTGAACCGATTCCCTTGTGAGCTCTACAGAGTATGCTTACAGTAATAACTTGTGTACTATACAATCTATTGTACTTTTATGACAAATAAATATTTCCATTGAAAGAGTTCTGTGGTTATGCTGGTATCAGTGTCTTAGAGTGGACTCCCTGTCCTGTGGTATAATTGGGGAGTTTCTGGTGTAGTAATTAACACTGCAATACAACACGTACGTCTCCTACCCTGCTGGCTTTTTACATACGGAGGCACAACTGAAAAAACAAACTGAAAAAGATATCAATGACAAATAAATGTTAACAGCCATTTAGCTATATACTAATCAGATATATGAAGATTCAATAATACAATAAACAACTGGCAAGAGACCAATTATTCCCTAGATTTAAAAAAAACCCCAAGTGAGCACATAATGATACAGCTGGACTCCACGTACACTGAACACCAACTTGCAAGTGTGTGTGTGTGTGGTCTTTCATACACCTTGTGTAACTGCATGAATATCTTCACACGAGACCTTAAAAGTATGACTATATTTAACTTACTTTCTGCATGTCAGCCTACCTGTGTACAGCAACTCAACACCACAGTTAGCAATATACTTGTCTAAAACTAAATCACATTAAAAGTCACTCATGGGAGCAAATATTGTAAAAGCTACATGTGGCGAGGATGTGGCACTGAGGGAACAGGGTTGTTTTTTTTGTTCTCTGTGTTTCTGGCTTTGGCTGTAGAGTTGTGATGAAGTTGCCAAAAGCATTAATAAGCACAAAGACACACAAAGACACACACACACACCTGAGTATCAAAGTGCATCACCATTGCCCACAAAGTAATGAGTGCACAAGCACTGGAGGAAAGGAAAAGTGACACAAAGACAGCATGTCATGGCTCCTATGGAAAAAAAACAAAAAACAAGAGAAAATAGAGGCAGGAAGAGCAGCTTCATATTAACAGTAGTTAGTGAAAAGGTCACAATCAGGTCACACCTGGCTCCTTACAGCCCGCTGACAAGAGGTGGACACAGGACAAGCAAGTGTTTGATGGGGTTGATTATGTTAATGTGTGTATTTGACGTCTTAAATAAATATATATATGATCTTTTGTTTTCCATAAGCAATGCAAAAAACTTAAAAGCTCTAAAAACAAGTTGTAATATGCCCACTCTCCACAAACCTGCCTCATCCTTATTCCACACAAACCACCCCTCCACCCCACCCCACCCCAAAAAAAACTCAAGCTCGACTCCTGCTGGTTATCCTCGTTAAGGTGTTTACTTCCTGTTCTTGAGTTGATTGGCCAGCCAATCAAGACCCTCGTAGAGGCCATCTCCACTGGTGGCACAGGTGGCCTGGATGTACCAGTTGCGGTGGCGCAGGGAATGCAAACCCAACTTGTCTGTGATCTCGGCAGCGTTCATGGCATTTGGCAAGTCCTGTCCAGAGAGGAGAATTTAATGAAGTTAATGGCATAAATGGATTGCATTTATATATAAATCCTGCACTCTGAATCATATGCAATAATGTGTGTGTGTTACCTGCTTATTGGCAAAGACGAGGAGAACGGCATCTCTGAGCTCATCTTCAGCCAGCATCCTCATCAACTCCTCCCTGGCCTCGTTCACACGTTCCCGGTCGTTGCTGTCTACCACAAAGATCAGCCCTACAGGAAAAACATAGAACTGAGCTTCAGTATGTCAGTCTGTGTGTGTTTGTGTGTGAGTCTATGTGTGTGTGTGAGTCTGTGGTGAGTGTGAGTGTGAGTGTGAGTGAGAGAGTGAGAGAGAGAGAGAGAGAGAGAGAGCTCACCCTGAGTATTCTGGAAGTAATGTCTCCAGAGGGGACGGATCTTGTCTTGCCCGCCCACATCCCACACAGTGAAGCTAATGTTTTTGTATTCCACTGTTTCCACATTGAACCCTAGGAAAAGAATACAATGAACAAGTTGTCCACATCTTAGTTCGCCAAACATACATCTCACCAACGCAGGTCTGTTTTATTAGTAGGATCACAACATAGGTACAAATCGATTAAAACAGCTGGTTGGCCGTAGCGGGCCTAAGCACACTTTTATAGTTTCATCTGTTTACGTACCGATGGTTGGGATTGTGGTGACGATTTCCCCCAGTTTCAGTTTGTACAGGATAGTTGTTTTTCCAGCAGCATCGAGTCCAACCATCAAAATTCTCATTTCCTTCTTCCCTATAAGACTTTTCAGCAAACTTGAAATCACGCCCATGATTTCGATGAAGTGCTTTCAAAATTCAAACAATTCTTTCCGGCAAGGTTTTGCTTCCCCGATAGATTGTTGGTACGGATTCGGATACTAAAAGAGGCGAACAATCACAAGTTAGAAGCTCGGTGGCCTACATTTGATGACATGAATGTTGTATATATACTAAGAATTGAATCATCAGACAGACACAGTGACAGAGAGATCCTGAATGCGTGCAAATCTCATGTTTGTGCCATGACTCCAGGCTGCAGAACAATCTGTTCAAAGCCTTCCTCATTCCAAAATGACTCTCAGCCCTCAAAGAACATGCAAACTGTCCTACATTGGCAGGGCTATATTGCGCAAATCCAATAAATGCCACGTCTACTTTCCTGAAACACATAAGTAGGCCTACCGTGCAAATTAAATGGAGGCCTATTAGTCTTCACTCTTTGGTGATAGTGGTGATAGTGGCGAATAGCTTATCATGAAGTCTTCTATTTAAAAATACATTGTAAAAACTATTTTTTAAAGGAGCTAAACCGCTAGCCTAACATTGTCCCATCGGCAGATGCGGTGAATGAAACTATCTGGCTGAATTAGGAACATGGTCCTGAAACTCGTTGGGTTTTGAGTTGTGTGGTTGTTATTGCTAAGGTCGTTATGGTCATTTTAGAGAGGGTCCTCGTCTTGACAATCCACAATGCTAATTGAGCTCTAGCATCGGAACCTGGCTATTGACAGGTAGGCTACATTGTACCACTACGCCGGTTAACAGCCATTCTCCCGAACATTCTAAACATTATCTTTCCCAAACAGTACCAATGGATCAGATTATGTCCATATCGCGTCTCTTTCTTGGGTGTATTCGCGAAATGTGTTGACAGTGCGGGCAGCCCATGTCATGATGTTCCACCCAACTCATCCGCTCATAGGATCAAATTACACACTACCCGCGATGCCCAATGAGCTCCCGGCCCTCCAGCAAGCTACTAAAACACATACCTCAAATGTTACAAACGTATACTAGTGTGGATTCTCGTTTTAACCTTTGAGTAACCTCGCGGTTTATTCGAATGATGGTCACTTACCTTAGCTGAAATAAGCCGCATACAATGATATCACGAGATTTTGCAGATGATGGCGGACAGGTAACGTCGATCTCGCGATAGCACATATCTGAAATGCCCCTTCCGTTTTTTTTTCTTTGAGAGGGGAGGCTGCTATGTCATAGGAGGCTGTCCTCAGAGCTTATATTTAACATTAACGAAAAGTATTGTAATTAAGTCTAAAATAGCTCGACACTCCGAAATTATGTGTTTAGGATATTCATGCACAGCAAAAATGTGTTGCTGGATTATCATAAAATATGATTTTGTTATTCAGCTCAGGATTCTCAAGCAGACTAGTAGGCTATCTATGTCTCGGAAAAGGTCGTTCAGATATTCATATCCAACTCTTTTTTTAGGATAGAGTCAATGACACAAACACAGTAGCCTAGAATGCCTATGAATTTGAAATTGAAATATCTGATATATATCTAATATTTCATACTCCCAAGTATATCCTACGCTCATCGTTGGCGCTTTAAACAATTGGATTGTAACAACGCCCCTATGAGCATCATAAAAGGTAACTGCGAGATTTCCGTTTTCCACCCGTCACATAGGCTGAGAGAGGATCCTTAATTGTAGCGTTATCCCGGTCTTTCGCAATGCAATTTCCGTTCTCTTACTTTCTATGAGCTGTGTACGCCACTTAACACTCGCCAGCGTGAGAAGAATAAGAACAGGACAAGAACAATAACAACGATGACAAGGGGAATAAATATGGAGTTTTGACGAATAATTAGAAAAGGCAATAACCGAAACATGTAACGGAAACGGATATCCTTCTATCAGAACAGTGCTGTCCTCTCCTCGGCTCTCGCCGCTAAACATATAACTGAAATCCCGCCCTCTCTCACCAATAACGCCCATTTGGAGCCTCCCGTTCCAGCCGTTAGGTCGTGAGATGAGAACGCCTGGGAACGAGGTTACTTACCACAGCCTATGGGTGCTGCTGGTGAGATGTTTGACTTGGTCACGTCAAGGCGATTCAGGTATTGGGATAACGTCCGCGGTTTACCTGTAATCAGTGAAATCTAACAACACATCAGCATTACCTGCGGCGACAAGGCAGCTCCTTTGACCCGCCGTCCTCCATTGGATCCCGGCGTAGGCCTACTTGGTACACGCATTCCCTTCTCTGAAGTCGCAGCAGCAGCCGAATTGACCCAAGTTTTATACTCGTGGTTTTCCACAAGTTACAAGTTTGATATGAAGTCAGTGGTCGTTATATTAGTATTGCTTGCAACCATTACTTGCGTGTTAACGCAAGAAGAACAAAATGCAATCGAGGAATTGTTTGTGGAAACCTTGGTAAGTAGCCTCGGGAATATTTGTAACCATGTAACAACATTCTACTGCCGCAACATCTGGAAGAAGTTGTGCATTTTCTCAACTGTGGTTTGTTCATTGAAGTTTTTGACTTTTTTGTTGCTAGATTAACCCCGAATCCTGCTCGGTGCGTTCAGCAATGGGAGACACTCTGCAAATCCACTATACGGTAAGAAAGAACCCCACGGATTATTGACAACGTGGGATTTTTTTTATCTGAATATATGTATTTGCTTAGCTAAACGACTAACGAATAAGCCACGTTCTTCGTTTCCAAACCTTTCAATTGAGGATGGACGAACGCTTCTATTGTCTATGTGGCAACGTAGCCTTGCATGAACCGTGCGAAAACATCTGGATTATGTATATTTGAAATTGCACATCCAATTGTATTTAAGACAACGCATGGCCAGAAACTCTTGCCGATACGTAGTAACGCGTATTCTTTTCCTTCGTGTCATTCGCACTTTGTATCCTATTTAACAAAATGCTTCATTGACGTGCTAGATTACGCCTGGATGAGTGCAACACGTCAGCACTCTGGCTCTCGTGTTGTAGTCCAAGCTCTCCAGGGAATACCGCAAAAAGTGTTACAAATGGGGATACCGCAAAAAAGTTTACAATGTAGATTGTAGATTTGTTTTGCCGCACGAGTAATTCTTAACAAATAACATTGTACTTAATGTAGAATGTAAAAGTTAAGTAAATTAAACATGCAAAAAATTTTTTTTCATTTGACAGGGTAAACTTATGGACGGCAAGGTGATCGATTCATCCCTCTCCAGGGACCCCCTTTTTGTTGAGCTCGGAAAGAAGACAGTTATTCCTGGTAATTACAAACTGCGCTGTACTTATAATGTGCATGAATCCAGCCTGCAGGCCTGTCATTGCTTTGCTAACTGACTTTGCTTTATCTGATGTTTCCTAATCAGGTTTGGAGCAAAGCTTGATAGGTGTCTGTGAAGGGTAAGTTGACATGGTAGTAAAATCACTAATGAATTACAACAAATGTTTCATATTGGAATGTTAATTTGATTAAAAAGTTATGTTTGTTATTCTTTTGTCTTTCATTACATAGACAAAAAATCAAGGCTACTATTCCATCACACCTTGCGTATGGCAAAAGAGGATATCCCCCTACCATTCCAGGTACCTAACAAACACACCCAGGCATTTACACACACACACACACAGAGAACCCACAGTGACTGGTCATGTCTCATCCTAGGTGATGCAGCTCTAGAGTTTGAAGTGGAGGTCATGTCCCTCACGCAGCAGACGCCATGGCAGAAGATGGTGAACGATGTGTTCCCCCTGGTGTGCCTGGCACTAGTGCCTACTCTGCTAGGCCTGGTAGGACTTTATCTCTATAAAAAGGCCAATGCACAGTCGCACAGCAAGAAAAAGCCAAAGGATAAGAAGAGCAAGAAGAAGTAACCACCAGGAGCAGTCTTATTTAAATAAAATACCAAAAAATATATTTTGTCATTTTTCTTTATTTTTAAAATATTTTAATATTAAGAAGGACATTCTTAATAGACTACAGGCGGTCCTATAGACAACAAATCCACCAAGCAAGAATGGTCCCTGTCAACCAATAGTCCAATACCAGTTCACAGAGTATGTTGAATCACGTGCGCTGCTTCAATGACAGTGTGCTGCTTGCGCTGTCTCTCCATGCCGGTGGCTAAGGCCAGGGTGGGCTGAGACACCATAAGCAGAGGATTGTGCCGGCGAAGGACTTCATCGCTGACAGAAATGCCATCCATGTACTGACGCAGAAGAGACTGCAGCTGCTGGTTCTCCCGGGTTAGGACGTCCTTCTCTTTCTCAAAGCACAGTCGCTCCAGCAGAACCTTGTTGTAGCGTTGCCAGAATCTCGCCATGTCTGCATAGTCCAGCATCGCCTGAGGGGAATAGTCATGAAAAGATTGAATGGTTGTGTACCAAACATACTGAGGCTAGCATCACATGGGAAATCCGTATGACCATCTACCCTGGCTAGTTCCTCCGATGGTGGCTCCGTTGCTTCCAGCTTGTCCTGGAACTGTTCTGTCGCTAATGAGGATGCGTAAAACGGCAGCACTTTTTCATGCTCCGATTCAAACTTGCGGCACATCTCGGCTCGACGTAACATCTTCTCTCCCTGCATGCGATCAGACAGAATGAATGACAAACGTCAAAAATGTGATGAGACTGAATGTTGACATTTTATAGGCAATGTTTTGCAAAGGTAATCCCAGAATCCCAAGGACTAATGAACACCTTGGAAATAATGCCTTGCAGTTGTTTGGCGGCAGCGCTGCTTTGAACAGTGAGGGTGGTCAGTCGTTTTCTATCCAAAGCACGAGCCCGGCCAAGCTGGGTCTTGAGCTGGTGAGTCTGCAGGGTCAGCCCCTCTTTAGTGGCTCTCAGCTCCTGGGCTGCAGTCTTACTCTCCTGGATGGAGTTTGGCTTCAGCCGAAGCGCTGCGATAGACTCCTGAGAACAAGCGTAATTAAACATACAAAATACAGCACAGGTCAATGTGTGGTGTTTACCAGTGGTTTGGCCATTTTCTTTTTCCCCCCCACCTTCACCCAAACATCGGGTGGAGGTGGGGGGGCAGGATAGAGTGAAACAGGCAGAAATGAAAACCCTTAGACTCACTTGCATCTTATGCAGTTTCTTCATCTGCATGTCAATCTCTTGGGCTCTGCGCTGGTCACTGTTGGAGAGGGCCTTTAAGGCAACGCACTGGTTGTCAGCAGCTGGCTGGCCCTCATGGACCTGCCGCCACACATGCTCCATTCGGGCCTCCAGTGCGTGCTTCTCACCAATGTGCTGTCAGGAGACAAGCGAGAGCCAGTCCATAGAACCACAGTCAGCGTTTGAACCATATCAATAAGTAAATCTGTAACATTTGTTTTGGAATATGAGACTAAATACTATCCTGCTGCTGGTAAGCCTAGAATCTGAATTAGAACTGTGTTTACGAAGTCATCCTTGTTGAAGCAGAGCTGACAGAGCTACTTGCAAGCTAACTTGTTGAATTGAACTTAGAATTGAACTGTCTGTTGTTGCTATTGTTGTTGAGTTGCCAGCTTCAGTCTAAGCTGTCTGCAACTGATATTGAGTAGAGAAACTGAATTAGAGCTGTTTTCTGCTAAGCTATTATTGTAGAAGTTGCTAGAAATTATTCAAGCTAAACTTGAATCTAACTCTAGCTATAGTTAACCTAGCTACTTTAAATGTATCTTTACATTTCAAAGTTCATTTTTAGGAAAGTACTTCCTTGTGACCTACCTGCCACCTATTGTTGTGTTGA